>JZKD02S2125836.1:1188539-1203799 GCA_000966675.3 Picea glauca
CATTTGAGTTTCATTTTTGTTTTGTATGTGTGTTTCATAAGCTTTGTTGCAGATACTCGGATTATGGTTTCTCTTGATTTTTTTTCTTGCAACTTTTATTCCCTATGATTTTAAAGGGTTGTGCTCGGTAGGACAGTGGTTGATCTTGAGTCATGCGATATAGTGATATATGTTCCAAACTCATGGCTCACACTCAATAACAGAAGCATCAAGGAACCTACGGTTACTTTGAGGAGTTCTCTAATCTGACTTGCGTAACTGAACGACTTCTGAAAATGTTTGAAGTGTCTGCTTAGTGGTTGGGAAAACCTTAAGGGGAAAAAGGAAAGGCCAGAAATGACTACATGAACCCGAAGGTGGAAATGGTAAAGGATTCACCTTAACCACCTCGCTTTGCAAGTTAAACAAACATCATCCTCTCTGACTCGCTCCGGGCATCTCACCAAATAAAGGTTGATATAAATGGAGTGAACAATGGTAGAGGGTATGCAGATATCTCTGTCGGGGCTATGGACGCTCACTGGTAGCGGAGCAATGACTGTGATGTCGGGGTGACTTCGTCGGGGCTATAGACGCTGAATGGCAGCGGAGCAACACCATAACAAGTGATTAAAGGTAATTAAAGGCTTAACACCAGTGAATACTTTACCAGATATTTTGTCAAAAGAAAATAGGGCATGAGTTAGGGTATGGGAAATGAGGGAGGAATTGAGGTTAAGAAACACCACAGGTAGACCCGAAAGCATTAACTGAATAATTTCAAATGCACAGGTAAAAGGGAGCTTTGATCTAAGACCAGTTAAGTTCCCCTTCAGCTTCCATATCAACCGAGCTATGGAGGAGGAACACAGATTCTGCTTTCACCCAGTGAATTTCCATTTGTTGAGCACTCAATACACCCTAAAAAGTCTGGGCTTATTTTCTAATTTTTTTGGTACCACTTGGGCCTTGCACTGCTTGTTTCTACTTCAGTATGGAAATGCCACCCGCGCTTAACTTTTGTGTTTTCATGTTTTGATTGTTAGAAAGTCTTCTGGGGCATGTAAGAAACCTTGTCAAATTTAAAAGGAACTACCCTCGATTAAAAGAATCAACATCTAAAAGTTTCCCTAAACTTCTTGGGACGTTTCAGCATTGGAAAAGGTGTAAAGTGACTAAAATCGCCTGAGAATTCCAAAAAAAAAAAAAACTGAGCATCTTTTTCATCGACGTCGATGGATTCAAGACTTTCCTCACCCTACGAATAAGACTGGGCATAGATATCGCTGATGACCGATTGAATCAACCTCGACGGATTTCTTAAGGAAGCAGTGACCTAGGTTTCTCCTAACTCACTTATGAATATCGATGTCGGTAGAAGATTAAGGTGATGAAAATCGTTTGAGAAATAAAAACAACACTGCCACCGCCGAACCCCGAAATAAGTTTGGTATTAGAAAAAGGGAACTAATTGTTTTCCTGATGTAATAATCACTTCAATGACTCTCGGTATCGACAACTATGACCTCTAGTCCTTCAAACATGATTTTTATCCACGTGATTAAATATTTTCAATAATCAAAGTCGATGTCAAAGTTTTACAGAGAAAAAAAGCATTAACAAACTCATGACGTGATAACCATGATGAAAAAAGAGAAAAGATATAATATTCTTTTGCGCAAAAAACATAAAGAAGAATACACGTCTGACTCAAAATAATTCCTTAAAACATTTATATATATATATATATATATATATATATATACACACACAAAAAGGAAAACCCTCCACCAGACTTGGTTTACATTTGAATAAATAAACTATGACGATTCGACTAACCGTCCCGATCGCCGTAAGATTACAAAATTTTACAAATAAAGGGAAAAGAGGTGTTAAACCACACTTTTGGGAACGTGGAGCAAAAACCCGCTAACTATGCGTCACCTATGCGGTGGTCCTGTCTCAGTTTGTCTTTCACACTTTGTAGTGACTTATGCTCCATTGTCACTGACATCCGCTGCATGTCGCACAATTCCACGATTGTGTCTTGTGCCTCTCGAAGTTGTCTCTAAATCCAAATGATGCTTCTCCTGCGATATTGTAGTGGAGATATCCCCTGGTTTTTCTCCGCCAATTTTCGTCACAGTTCCTTATTCTCTTGGTTAGAGCTCGACTATTTCAATTTGAGACTGCTCTAGTTGGTGAGCAGAATTTTCGACGGAAGAACCCGACGATTTTGATCTCCCCTTTCCTCTCTCACCTCCTTTGTCAGCTGTCTCGACCAACTGTGAGCGATCGGTGGGCATTACAGATTCCTCGTAGGCTGGACATACCTTCGGTTCGGTCTTAGGGTAGTCCCCCTCTCCTTCCCGAATTTTCTTCTTAGGCCTTCCTCTTCTCTGTGATTTCAGTCCCGGAGAAGGTGCAACCTCTTGCATGTTTCTCCTAGACGTATCTTCGACCACCCCAATCTCATCCCTGGATTATGATGCTACCTCCGGGCTGATAGTTGTACCTATCAAAACACACAGAAAGGAATCCCAGGTGCGCTGAGGGTGAGGTCTCGCACTCCGGCTGCCTCGTAGACCTCATCCCATTCTTGAAGGAGATCCCATAACTGCAACAATGTAAGAGACTCAAAGTGTCCACAGACAGCAAGGAGTTACTCAGGTGGACATCGCCAAGATGAATTTGCCAAACCAAATTTTTGAAAAATATGAGCTCAACATATGAGAAGGATTGCTCGCCAAGCTCCTGGAATTTATAGGGAAATCAAGGAGTGACGCTAGGCTAGCCAACATAATATCCATGCCTCACGACATGATGTTTGAAAATTCGCCATGCTAGAGCTAATCGATGGATGCTATCCAGAACATGAAAGCGTCATCGATCGGGGTTGTAGGAAAACGTGCATCATGATCCTTTCGATCCTTTTGAACTTATAGACCTCCGTTATTTATGGATGATGTTTGGTACGCCTGATAGTATGGGTTCTAAAATTTTTTAATGACTTTCTCTGTACGATATCCGACCCCTCGGGAGCACACATGTGCATAATTTGTCCTCGACGCCCTTTCTTGATGATTCCAAAGGTCAAGTAAGTACTGTGATAATTCGTACATGCATGTCTATCATACTTAATTTAGCCACACTATAACATGTTGAGGTGCTCATTAAAACTGAAGAAGGGTGGCGGCTTCGCAGATCGCTCAAAAATTGTGTTCGAGATCACGTAAGTATTAAAAATGACTAAGACTAGCAAGCTGCAAAGGTACGTGTTGATCTTTTGATTTATTTATGTCAGATCATAGGTTGATTAATTGCTAAACTAATTTTGTTTTGACTATAGGGAGAAACTTCCCGATCACCGACTAAAGTCTTTCCTATGAATCCGTCGAAGAACTGAAAGAAACACCGAGACTGAATCACCGAAGCGATGGGGGATGTTGGTCTGTAATCCTTGAAAACTTCTCTGACATGAGGGACATAGTCAAGTTGCATGTTGAATGAGGCTCGCTATGGATCGAATAACTCGCAAAGGTGGCCGATGCAAAGCCAAGACAAGTGCAACAATTTTCCGAACATCCGATCAGGGCCCGAGTGACACTACAACAACTGAACTCCAGTTTGGTCAAGTACCGAGCGCATGCAACAAATATCAGAGGAATATATGCGGCTCTGATGAATCAACATAGATCTCCATGAACCCGAACTTGCGAAGAACTGCTTGTTAGTTGGTCTGAATACGAGAAGAACCATCCTTTTCAAGAAGATATATTGAGTTGATTGTTCAAGAAGTTGTTGAAAGAAGCCGACACATGGAAATTTTGTGTTTCTTTAACCACACTTAGCCGTTAACTTCAGTTAGAACTTTAGGTTATAAATAAAGGCCTCGACCGATTAATAAGGGTCGATGGTTTCTTGCAAGAACTCTTTTCTTTCTAGTTGTTAAGAATTATTTTGGAGCTTCTATCAATGAAGAAGTCCTTCTGGACCAGAGATGAAGTTGTTTTCATCATATGCATGTGTAATTGAGCCTGGAGAAGAACTATTTCCTATTCAGTTCATGAGCATATGTAACAAGTAAGAGCTATTGAATATATTTTCAAGTTATCTGGTGTAATTGCTTTGCTGTTCTTTTCTCTAATGATGGAAATGATGAATCGTTGTGTGGATATATGATGAAGGATTATGGTAGATGAATTATTTTGCTTGCTATTGATCTTATCATATAAATGTTTTCTTCTAATAATTAGTATTCTCAAACAGTAATTAGATGCTCACATGGTTAACATATTATTACTAGGCCTGTGGTATAGGATTATCGTTTTCATGTTTGAGAAACGGGTTATCCCAAGCTCAGCCTCTTCTGCAGTAGTTAAATTTGCTCTCATTTTGTTTCTTGGATAGTTTAGGTTAAAATCTTAGCTAGTGATCAAGTGCTCACACGGTTAAAGTATTATTACTAGGCCTGTGGTAAGAGATCAATGTTTTCATGTTGGAGTGAGGGTTATCCCGAGCCCGACCTTTCCCAGTCTTTAGATTTCCTTGTCATTGTGTGGTCAAGTTGGTTTATACCGTCTTTTTCTCACAGTTATCCTAACTAAAGAGAAAATCTCGACTGAAGGAGATGCCTCCACAAGAAAACATAAATCCCATCGATTAAATTGACTGGATCACGAGATCTGAGAACCATTCCAATCACAAACTCTACAGAGTCTAATTGGGCCTCAGTGGTGGGTTTGGTTCCTACTGTTGAGTTAAGGGGTTTAAGACCCATCAAAAATTTCTTTGGGTTGTGTAAGATTGATGGGGAATGAGAGCTTGTTGGTTGGAACTACTTCCAGAAATATAAATTCTAAAGATCATTATACATTTTTTGGGTCGAAATGCCTATGTATACATGTTTAATTTTAGGCCAGAGTGCCTATGTATATAAGAGTTGGTTGGATTTCCTATGTGGATTAAGGCCAAAGAGCCTAGATTTGTAATGTTAATAACATTCGAATGGTGTTGTGCACTGAGGATAGTTCCAAAATAAGGGGAGGGTGATGTAACACCCCAGTTTTAACCCTTATGAACTAGAATGTATTATGTAATTGTGATTTAGGCTGGGGAGATGGTAAACTTGAAAAGGGGCTAGAGTGCCTAGGAGATGTAACACTTCATATACATTAATAAAATACATCGTTGGCTTCATGACGAACAAGGAAAAAGGATATAGGGGGACATGAATCCATGAGAGAGGCGGCTTAAGGGGATAAGTCTTTTTATTATATTTTATTTACCCATAATTGATTTTATGGAGAAAAGGGATTACATGAGCTTCCTGGGAGGAAGGCCATGTGGTTCTTGTTTTCATGTAATTATATAAACATCCCTTGTGGGTTGTTTTGTGGGTTCACCTATTCTTATTCATTCATTGTTACACCCTTCTCACTCTTTCATTTTTGGTGCCCCATTCTTGCTAATTCGTGTGCTCTTAGTCTAAGCATGGAAACGAATGGTTGGAAGAGGAGAGCCATTGTTAGATAGTTGTAATAAATTATTGATCATTCTAGGATGGAATGGATGCATGTGTGCATGATATTGATGGTAGTTCTCAAATAACTATCCATAACTGAGAATCCATGGAGTTTCTAGCAGGGATATTTCCTGACTAGTAGCACTGGAGCCCTGGAGAGAAATGGAAAAAATCGAGGGACAATTTTCTTATTCATCAAAATGAATTATGTGCATTACATCATAATAAAGAGTATTGAGGCAGACTAGGATCACACCAAGATCCACATATTGCGACCTGGCCCTCAACCACATCTCTAGATTAACTCCATCTGAGCTCGACAACTCTCAAGCTAGAATTCAACTCCAAAAAGATGCTCCAAGTACTCAAAAAGTCACACAAATATCTCAGAAATCATAGATGGGATCCATAGATGCCTCATTATACCTTAGATTTATTCTATATATATTACAAAAATGGGTTAAATCCTTACCATATGACTCCAAAACCGTAACCCTAACATGATTAGGTTTGTCCACATTTATGCCGGATTTCACAAATCATGTCGCGTGCACTGATTTTCCTCAAAATATGGCTCGCTCTCCTTCTTGGTACAATATTCCTCATTTACTATTTTTTTCTCCCCAAAATGCCTGCTCCAACATCCCCCCAACACTAACATGTAGTTCGTCCCGAGCCACTCAACCCTAGTTCACCTTCTGCAACACTACCTCTAGTGGATGAAACTTCTTTTCTAATTCTGTCACTTTCTCCTTGGCATGTGCGCTCTTTCTTGATAGTGTCTACAAAACCTTCACTATCATGTGCTCTTTCAACACTTCCCTTCTTTTCTGCATGCACATGTTATAACTTGTCTTTCTTCGCTTTCAGTTCTTCTATCATGCCTTCAACCTATTGTTGAAATGGATCCAACTGAGCTTTCCTTGCTTGTTTCTCCTCTTGTGTGGCCTTTACTTATATTTTTTTAGTTCCTATGTGGCCTTGTATTTCAAGGATATTCCCATGGCCTTCTGCCTTTTCTTTAATTCCTGAACCACAACGTTCATATTTTCCTCTCTCTGCTCCAACTACTAGATCTTCTCATCCTCTTCTAGGCTAGTCCAAATATGTACAGTACTATCATACAATTCTACCACTTATTTAACCTCCTACACTATACGCTCTACATGGGAAATAGCCTCCTACTATCTCTACTCCCGTACTTCTGGAGGTGTGCTTGGATTTAATTTCTATGTTAAGTCTTTTATCTCTTGTTTGTACTTCTCCATTGTATGCGCAATCTTATGTATCTTCTCGTCTTCTATAACCTTATGTTCCTGTGTGCAATCTGGTATGCTCTTGTATACTTCTACAAGATTCTTCTCAAATTTATCCCCGCGATGCTTCTCCTCCTCCTTCTCTAGCGTGATCTTCTCACATGTCACTTTCAAAATCTCCTTCACCTCATGGTCAAGAACTAGGTTGGTGGAATCCACCCTAGCTTTAGACTATACTTCTGACATCACACTCGCTTGTAGTCCATATAATTTTTTCATGGTTATTTTTTTCAGAACCAAACCCATATGTTCCACGTCCTTCACTGGTTTATGCATTGTGTTTTCATCCACCTCCAACATCTCTGGTGTGACCTTAAACATGTCAGTGCTCATGACTATTGTATGCATTGTCTCTCCTTGGTCTCTCTGCATTGGTGCCTCCTGTACTTTTCCTTGATGTTGCATTTTTGGATGATGCACTGTATTTAGCTGGAGCCTCTATACAATGTCATGAATTTCTGCTAGCTTTTCCATAATCCCCTCTCGTTGTTCCTCTTCTACAAGTAGTGAATTTTTCCCTCTATCTTGGAATTTTTCTACGATGAACTTTTCATCCACTTTTGTAATAGTAAGTATTGGAGGGTTCTTTTGATACTTCATCTTCTTCCTGATTTCTTCCTCCCGTGTTCAAGTCCTCTTCTTTGGTGGGGTTGATGTATGTTCCTCAGTGTTTTTATTCTTTGTTTCTTCATCATGTACTTCTATTTTTCATGAGCTATCTCCCTAGACTCCTGTGCTTGACATCATGTCTTTCTTCCTTGTCTTCTTACTTTATGTGCCACTTCCTAAGGCTTGACCATGCTCTGCAACTTTCCTTTTATTGTCTACTGTACTTCCTGTTTTCTTTGATGTGCCTACTTCTGCCTGATCCGTAGGATTTTTTACTTTCTTCTGTTTGACTGGAACCTTCCACTACACAGGCCAGTCCGTCACGATCCAGTTTACTTCCTTGTGTGATGTACAATACCAAATTTCCAACCACTTCCTCTTTGGATCCGGTTGGTGTATATATATGCTTAGTATATTGCACTCATTTATATGTCAATCCAAGATCCGTAATCAAAATATTTGTTACACTATATGTGTCAAAAATAAGTAACCTATCCATGTATTTTGTATCCATCTCAATAAAATAACATAACACTCTATTTCTAGAATATCTGAATGCTTCACACAACTTTAAACTCAAAAGATAAAAATTATAACAAAACTAAACTCTCAAACAAACACTCAATTGAAAAGGCTCTTGCTTAGATGACAAGTTTGTTCATTACAGGCTCATGAAATGAAGAGATGAACTTAGATATTTCTTCTTGGAGAAATTGAAACAGTAATCAACAATCCACTTTATTCACTCTTAGAAAGAAATCAATCATAACTCTATTAATTCCAATCAAACCTTCTTTAATATAGGAAATAGTCAATATGATTGAGAGACTTCATTATATGGAACATGAAGGTGAAAGATTAAGTCTTATGGTTCATGTGCCTACTAATAACACCACAATTATAAATTCAAAACAATAACATTTTCTTTCTTAACAATCCCACACATCTATCAAACTCTTATCAATTAAATATCAGATGGTTAAGATTTATGTGGTGAGAGTTTTGTTTTTCAGAATTCGGAAGAACCACAATGTTATCGATTTTTCGTCGACGTTTTAGATCCACAATAGGATCCATCTTCAGGACATAAAATCCTAAGAAAATTAAAAGATAATAACCCTAATAAATACTAAAGTAGAGCAGAGGGAACCCTAAAGTTGGCTGGGTGAAACCCTAGAAATTTAATAAAATTATTAATAATGTATTCTTATTTTAGTTTTAATAAAAAAATGTAATAAAGTGAAAGGTGTTTTTTAACTTTGTTTATTAATATAAAAAGTGGTGGTTATGAGGATGTAAGGTAAACAATTTTATAATTAAAATTTTTGATTTGATAATCATTTATTATTATTATTATTATTATTATTATTATTAATGTATTGTTTTTTTAATTATTATTAATGTATTGGTTTTTTTTAGGTAGTTTAGGTTAAAATATAAATGATTTAATAGTGGTAAAGGTTTTTTAGGTTAGACAATTTCATAATTATTAACTTGTTAATGATATTTATTGGTATTGTTAAGTAGGTTTAGTTATTAAGTTAAAATAATTTTTAATTTTTGTAGTCTAAGGGAAAAATTAGGTAAAAACCCAAAAACAAAATTCTTGGGTCCTAGGGAACATGCTTGTACTATATTTGTTTTTGAATGCACATGATCCAACTTTCACTAATCTCCAGACCATTGTCTTTGTTTAGGTTATTGGGGTTTTTTTTATGATTTCGATTGCTTCCCTAATTCGTTGTTTAAGGAGTTGGTCTTCTCTTGCTAAGATTTTGGTGTCTTCTAAGCGCACATGGTGCTTCATTGTGTGAGAGTGTTCGGCTAATGATGAGGTTCATGTTATTTCATTTTAATATCAACACCATGCTCTTTAATCCTAGTATCAAAGGAGTGACCTGTTTCTCCAATGTAGCATTCTGCCACATGAACGTTGACGAAAAACCCATAACATTGTGGTTCTTCTGAATTATGAAAAAAATAAAAATAAAAAAATAAATATCAATCTACAGAAATGGAAATGGAATTATCTACTATGTCCAATGTGTAACCATTTACTCACACTGATTCAAAATCAAATAAATCTGTATTGTACTTAAAATGCATTTAAAATAATTTACAACACACAACTATTAAGTGTTCACACTCACGCAATTGACTTACAACACACAAAGACATGTACATGGAGGTTTAACTTGGTTGGGGTGGTGGGCCCTAGCTGAACCAACAAGGTACCTCTAAATAAATTACACACTAAAACGCTTTACTCATGCTCATGAATTGCACAAAATATCATTTGTATTCCTTCAATTGATCGATTGAATCAACAGTTCAACATTTCATTCAACATAACAATGTATATCATCTTTTACTTACTAATTCCTCTCTATCATCTACACAACATCCCTTATAAAGAAGGTGAGTTGTTATAACCAAGGTCTGAGGATAATTATCAAATGGTTTCAAAATACTACAATTGATAATTGATATTGTATCTCTAGATATGGACTTCATCCTCATGACACAAAGTGCATGAGTGATGAAGTCTATCATGATCTCCAAAACTACCTCAAGATAATTCTATCCAACTAACTTCTTGGAATCCCCATGAGCATACTCGTTCAACATGTAAATCCTGTAAACAGGGATTTAGTACCGGATGGACACATTCATGACTATGGGTACCAAACAAGTGCAAAGGTAGTACCAGAATAGGTGCGAGGTTGGTACTAGATGAGGTGCTAAGATGGTGGTACTGGATGAGGTGTTGAGCTGGTGGTACCAGATGAGGCATTGAGCTGGTGGTACCAGAATAGGATTTGAACTAGTAGTATCAAAATAGGAGGAATATCGGTACCAGATCAGGCAGGGTACCAGATCGAGTGCAATACCATATCAGTGGAGTACCGGATCCAACAGAGTATCGAATCAAGTGATTGTTGTAGTACCAGATCAATGCAGTACCAAATGGATCTACTTAATTAAGAATCAAATTAATTAGGAGCATAAATAATCAATCATTCAATCCAATTTAATCAAGAAAATAAAAAAAATCATGCTTTAACATAGGTTACCTCTCTATGCACATGGACAAGGTAAAAAAGTAGGTTTGTGAAGGAAATGGTCAATCACATACACATATCATGGGTAAAATAGACTCAGATAGAGGATAATATAGGATAATAGAAGTGTCAAAATAGAGACTCAACATTTCCCCCATGCTAAAGTCATTGCATGTCCTCATGCAACAATATCAAAACTGATACTCAAAATTTTGCAAAACTGAACCATTCCCCATCATTTATCTGGTTGTAGGATGTTGACAGCATAGGCTTTGATCCGAAGTTCCTTATTAATCATGTTGGTGTATTGGATCAAACCTAAAACTTTATTGAGTTTAGCAGAGACCTCTTCTTGTGCATCTTGTAACTTTAGGTTATATTATTTCAATTGTGAATTCTTTTCCTTAATGTGCCTATCCAACACTTGGTACTCTGTAACTTCTTTTCTCAGCTTCTCATTATGTTTTGTCATATTCCCAATATTCACTATCAATTGTTGTTTTCTCAGAGAATTGTTAGGATTAGATGTGGTTGTTTGTTCAATCACCTCCTCTCGGGCTTCCTTCTCCTTTCTTAGAACTCTCAAGGTTTCTATCACCAACCCCTCGGTATCACTAATCGTAGCTCCATATCCAATTTATTTCTATGGAGATGTTGGAATATCAATAATCTCTTCTAGAAGAGATGGCACATGTGGAACTGTTATCTGTTTGGCCATGCTCCTGGTGGTTCTTCGTACAGGAAGTGATACTTCCTAAGATTTGTTTACATGGGTGGGCGTCTCCTCAAACAACTTCCTCTTCTTCATTTTAATAGTAGTTATAGGATTGGAAACTTTTTTCTCCTGTGTTGATTTGATTTTCACCTTGGAGGACCGAAGTGTGGGTTCTGGAGTTTGTCCTTGCTGAACATTCCCTATTTCCACTCTATAGGACTAAGTTGTAGGCTCTGAGATTTGTTTCTTTTCATCGTTTTAATCTTCCCCTTACTTCTACTTTTCATCTTAGGAGTTTCCTCCAAATCACTAATCAGTTCTTGAGGAGACACAATATATGCTTCAGGGGTCTTTTCCAACTCCTTAACCAATTCTTGAGGGAACTCAATAGTTTCCTTGGGGACATCATGTGAAAATTCTCATTGACCTGTTTTCTTCCTCTTTCGCCTCTCACTTTGTGGTAGGTGATCTTTAGGACTCAAGGTTGGACTAGGTTCTTTAGATTGGGCAGGCCTCTCCTTCTTAGATGTAGTGGGATCCTCTGGGATTCATTCTGCTGGCACACCCTTCTTTTGACCCTTTTTCCTGCTCTAAATGTTTATTTCATGAGTCTTTTCCAACTTCATAACTGGCTCCGGTGATAACTCAATGGTTTCTTCAGGAGCACTATCTGATCATTCACCTTGCCCAGAGTCCTTACTTTTCTGTCTTTTAGTTTTTGGAATCAAGGTTGGACTTATTTTATGAGATTGAAAGGCTTTCTTATTTTTGTATGCAGTGGGATCCTCCACAACAAACTTATCTTTCTCCAATTCATCAATAGGCTGGAATGAGCTAGGTGTAATAGTGGATTATTCACCCCCTAACTTATTCCCCTTGTTTTCCATTGTCTTTTTGCTGGACCCTTCACTGTGTAACTCTATTTCCTGTTCTTCTACATATTTGAACATTCCTTCCTAAGAAAATTTTTGTTGAAGTACTTGTTTCGAACTACTGCCTTGTTTTCTCAAGGCATGGACAACCAAAAGTTTCATTAGTCCATGGTGATGGAGGATGGTTTCAAGTTTCTTGGAATATTATTTAACTCCTCTCACCATTTTATTTAAACCCATCTAGAGGAAGTGAGGAAAATGAATTTGTGGCCCTCCTTCAAAATGTGAAAAATGTTTCAAATGGTATAAGAAGGTTACTGCATACCTCCCTTCGCAGGTGAGAAATATCTACAAACTAATGAGCATCGTCAATTATTCTTCTTTGATGCAGCTTCGAGGAATGCCCTTAGTCCAATCAGGGTCTCGATGTTCTGGCCCGAGAAATTTTTGACAAACCTTCCTGTCAACGATCACCCCCTTAAAGTGTTTTTCTCTAGAGGAAGGTAGGCATGTAGACTCTACTATGGTTCCCTCCAAAATCATTAATTTCATATCTCCAAAATGAACACTTTCTCCATCATATGCCTGCTTAAAAGAAAGAGAGACACCCTCGTGATAGCCTTTAATGTTCTCCAAAAATGGGACCCAACCGACCTGTTCAAATCTCTCCCTACAAGCTTGATATTCTGGTCTTTCCTTATATAACTGGAACACGGGCTCATTCCTATCGACCCCCATGCTAGATTAAAAAAATTCTTAAGGAATATGGGGAAATGGAACAGAGGATCGAGGGTTGAGTACCGGATCAATGCAAACCATGATGGAGTATCGGAAGAGGATAAGTATGCAAACGATACGAAGGAACGTGATCACAGTGTAAATGTAGGTGTTGTGATAGTAAAAACGATAAATGATGCTCATCTAGATGGAAAATCCATCCAAAGGAGCGTTTATAAATTAATATTCGGATTGCAATGGTTACATCTAGGGTAATGATGACAAGGTAAGACGGGTTGAATTCATGAATAACTTATAGACTCGTATGAAGTTTGGTGTTAGATCATGTTCACGAGACTGTTGGACAATGATGACTAGAGATGTGGCCGTTATGACCGGAACTCACAAGTATGAAATAGTATGACGTCACTGGAATCATAGTTTGACATGTGTAAAGATGTGGCTTAAGTCATTCATATGGCATGATGTTGGATTATGGGATTACGATGTTTCTCCACCATATAAACGAAAGGAATGAAATTGATCCTGTTAGAGATACAATTACCTCATACTCTCAACATTTCAGGTGTATAGGAATGAAGGATGAGAGTATACAACCTTCTAGCTAACTCTGGAAGGTTGGTTTGAATTTGACACTTAGTTCCAATCACCTTCTTTAAGCATGAAACATGAAAAATAGGATGTAGCTTTGAATGGTTGGGAAAAGATAACTGATAGGTGACTTGTCCCACACGCTTGAGCACAGTATAAGGACCATAAAATTTGGGTTCTAGCTTCTGACAATGCTCGACCTTGAGGGAAGTTTGCTTGTAAGGTTGCAGTCGAAGAAACACCTAATCCACTTATGCAAATTGGCATTCAAAGCGACCCTGATCTGCTTTTTGCTTCATGTGATTCTGTTCCATGACCAAATTCTCTTTGAGGCTATGGAGAATAGCCTCTTGAGCTGTAAGTGTTAGGTCAACCGCCTGGACCTTCGAGGCACTAGGTAAGTATAAGAGAACTGAAGGTGGCTTCTGTTCATATACCACTTCAAAAGGAGTCATGCATGTAGCTATATGGTATGAAGTGTTGTACCACCATTCAGCTAGGGGTAGCCATTGAGCCCACTGATTTTTCTTTTCCGAGGCAAAACACCTCAAATATGTTTCCAAACACTTGTTGACAACTTCCGTTTGGCCATTAGTCCGGGGATGATAAGCTGTGCTGAGATGCAATTCTGTGCCTTGTATCTTGAATATTTCTTGCCACAAACTACTTGTGAAAGTTGGGTCGCGATCAGAAAAAATAGAGTGCGGCATGCCATGAAGATTGAATACCTGATCCATGAATATTTGAGCCACCGTGGATGCTGTAAATAGGTGTTGAAGGGCGTAGAAATGAGCATACTTGGAAAGGAAATCAACAACCACCATGATGACGGATTTATTTCTCGATTTGGGTAAGCTGGTAATAAAATCCATAGAGATATCCTTCCAAATACTAGGTGCAATCGGTAGCGGTTGTAGTATGCCCGACAATTTAACTATTTATCCCTTGTTGCATTGACACACATCACATTCAGCTACAAAATTATGAATTTCTTATTTCATGCCATTCCAGAAAAAGGAACGTTTGACCCTATCATAGGTTTTGGTGAACCCAGAGTACCCTGTTGTGGGTGTAGCATGAACCTCAAAAAGTACCATGGATTTAAGATTTGATTGTTTACCTAAATACAAATGGCCTTTGTATCGAAGTTCCTCATGGAGCCAAGAGTACCCTAGGGAAGCTGGAGCATTGTACTACAATTTTTGGATCAACTGTGAACTTTTGGGATCTTGTAGCCATTCCTGGTGAATGGCTTGGAGCCAATCTGGTACAATGAATGAAAGAGAAAAAAGGGATCCTTCATCTTAATATTTTTGGGAAAGTGCATCCGCAACCACATTGTCTTTTCCTTTCTTATAAATGATCTCATAATCATATCCAAAGAGTTTAGTCACCCATTTTTGTTGTTCTGGGGAGGAAATGCGTTGTTCCAGAAAATACTTGAGGCTTTGATGGTTTGTCTTAATTTGGAACCATTGCCCCAATAGATAAGGATGCCACAGATCCACGACATGAAGAATAACCAACATTTCCTTTTCATATATGGATTTGCACAGATTTATTTCAGATAGTTTCTTCCTGGTAAAAGCCAAAGGTCGACCCTCTTGCATAAGGACAACACCGATTCCTTTCCCTGAGGCATCACTTTCTAGCACAAAGGTATTTGTGAAATCGGGAAGGGAGAGGACTGGAGTGGTGTACATGGCCATATTCAAGGTTTGAAAATCTAGAGTAGCGGTTGGAGTCCAAGTGAAAGAGTTCTTTTTGAGGAGAGCAGTGAGAGGTGCTGCAATCTTCCCATAATTCTTAACAAACTTGTGATAATACCCTGTTAAGCCTAGAAATCCACGCAAG
>JZKD02S2125836.1:1205188-1222021 GCA_000966675.3 Picea glauca
CTTGTTTGATTTCTCCCATTGAGGACTACATGGTTGTATTGATGGCGACAACATTGGCACTGAGTTGTTTCACTTCTTGTTGGGTCTCAATGAGACCAGATTGCAAGGTGTTGAATGGATATTCCAAGTCTTGGCTACGAGTATGGGCCATGAGGATGGGGGAATTGAAAAGGGGCTGGAGGGGTAAAAACAATTTTTCTGAAAAAATGATATGGATGAATGTGATAAGGGCAAAGAGATGAATCCAATGGAATAGGTCTGAAATAATGGTGAAAAAATATTATTTATTTATTTAATTTTTTTATTTTTTTTATAGATTTATACTCCGGTATGAAGAATACTGCAGCGAGGAAATGCCCAAATGCTTAACCAGAAATAAATGTGTATTTACTTGGCAACTCGAACACAGTTGCATGGAAATAGATCTTGTCTGTTTTAATTTGTTTATGTTTATGTCCCCCAAGGGTTTTCCCTATGCTATAGCTCTCTGATATACGTGTGGGGTCCAACAGTAGTACTCGGCCCAATATCTCAGGGCACTAACTAAGGAGGATAGACCATACCCTTAGCTATACTACCTGACTACCCAGGTACTAGAGAGTATCTTCCCGAGTGTTTTTCTCAGTGAAACTATAACAGTCAGGCGGCCAATCGGTTTATCTAAAGAGGGCTTCAGGTAATCTAGGTTGATTTGTACACAGGTGTTGTCTGATGCGCTACCACTCGAAGGGGTACCAATAGGGGTTACAAGGGTGGCCAACAGATGTGCGCTTAAGTACCACTTGTATTTCCTACGTGTATGAATCCCTCAACCGTGGGTTTATGTGCGTAACGATATATCTATGTGGCTTAAAGATGCCATAATACATGTCTACCCTGAAAAAAAAAATTAAACCACACTTTCTGCCGAGGAAAGCGCTCTGATAGCACTTGTAATATACTAGATATAAAATGTATGCAAAAAAAAAAAAAAAATGTTAGTAATGGCAGAATAACAACAATATAACTAGAACATTCACCACAATAACACTAAAATGATATAAGAATAACAACATAAATAGCACTTTGAATTTGAAAGCAATGTTCACGGGCCTCTTTGAGGGGGCAACCTCCAGTTGAGAAGAGCTCTATTACAATAATATCCAAGCTAGGGTTCTCATACCCTTGACTCCTATTTATACTAAAAAGAAGCATCTAGAGGAAGATCCTTCTAGAAGTGGAAGATTCTATTAGGTCATCTTACATCCGCCTTATTCTATTTTATTGAAAGGCCTTATTAATATTGACCTTTATTACATCTGAATATATTGTTCTACCTATGTACGGGTTAGGACCCTAACAAACTATGAATTTGCAATGGAAGTGTCAGAAAATAAGGCAAAAGAATTCAATGAAGGGGATCCAAGATCTGTAACAAGAAGGTACTTTGTAGTTGTTTTCAAGTTTTCTGTGGTGAGGAGTTTCACATGTGTTGTTAAGATAATCCACAGTTGGTGTCATTTCTTCATCGATGTTTTGAATCCAAATCGAGATTCATCATCAGGACTAATCATCGATTGAGAGTTTGATGATCATCGTTAATTAGTATTTTAAATGCAAGACAATTTTTAATTTTAAAAGTTTTTAACTCAGTCGACTATCCTAATTTTGGAGTTTTAAACATAAAGAGAAATCAATTAAATTAATAAATTAATGAGACTTAGTAATTATTACCTAAGTAAGGATGATATAAAAATGGATCATCAAGCTCTCATTCAATGATTAGTCTCGATGATGAATCCCGATTTGGATTCAAAACGTCGATGACAAAATGACATCAACTGTAGATTATCCGAACAAAACATGTGAATGGTACTTTGTAACTGGATGACCACATGTTGAGATTCATAATCCTTCTCTTTTGGAACCAAGATGATCACTTCTCTTGTTGTCGTTTCCTTTTTATTATAAAAATAATAATCCTATATATTATCAAACAAACTTGTCAGAGTCTTATGGGTTTGTGGTTTCTAGCTAAGTCTTTAGTTTTTCCTTGTCTTTCTCCTTTTCGTCGACCAAACCTTAAGTTTTTCCCATTTTGGCTTGTAATTTTCTCTGTGTTTGTCCTTGATCATTTGAAGGGACCTTTTGTTTTTTGTAATCCTTCCTGAGAATTATGGACCCCAAGATTTTGTTTTCTCTGGGTTAATCATTGCCCAATCTACCTTTGTCACCGATCCTTTTTCTTTCCCAAGCCCTAAATTAGTCGTCGAAGTATTTATTTACACAGGCCGCAATAGTGAGCACAAGAGAAACACTTAGAGCAGTCTGATATGGACTCAAATCAAGCGAGCAAGAAAGTTCAGTTTGGAAAAGATATTTTCATTTCAAAGTTCAGATATCGATGATGAATAATAATCACAGTAATTGGGAGTTTGGAACGTTGTTGAAGTTATTTTTAAAAGATTCAAACCCCAAAAATCCAAATTCAGTAGGAGCCATCTGAGTCAAAGGGACGCGTGGCACCTAATCCAATAAATTGCTATTTCGCAACTCAGAAGTTTTAGCATGGAGCACAACGTAGATTCACAAAACACAAAGTGACGAAACACGAAGTTGTGAAATGCCCAGGAGTCGCTCCCATGATCACAAGCCGTGGTTATATGGGAAACAGAGCCATAAAGAAGGGTAAGATCCTATTGAGTGATGAGCGACTGAGGTTTTCAATCAAGCATCCTAGCCATTAAATTCAAAGCAAATCCGACACTTGATCTAGATGGACTATTTCACAGGATCGAGTGTTAGGATGTTTGGAATCAAGTGGAGTGAAGACTCTCGAAATGCGAAATCTTGAAATTTCACATAAGAGCATTGGTTCATGGCCTAAGGTTACATGGAGTGATGGAAAGGAGATACGTCAAAGGCCGAAAACTCCCACGTTGGTAATGAAAAACGATATGCTTGGCCTTAGGGTGCTAGGATTGACTGAAAGAAGTCATGAACATCTCTTGGATCATTCATGGGTGTCTAGATTCATCTTGATCCCGATGAAAGTTGTTAATGTAAATGTGGGAGGTGGTTGAAACCTCATTTCATCCCATAAATGGAAAGCATTGAAAAGCCAGTCATGGAGGTAGACTATCAACACAAAGTTCCCCTGTCATTGGATTTTCCTGTAAATCCCATAAAGATCTGATCTTGCGTCTGACAGAAGAACGCAAGTGCAGCATGATAGAATAATATGCAGACATTGAGACTTGAATACGGTGACCAGAGTGCGCTCTTGGTGAGAGTGAGATTTTCTAAGTATAAATAGTTAGTTTTGATATTTTTTTATGGTCGATGGTAGAGCTAAGATCTCGATTGTAAAGTTTTAATGAAGCCTCTGTTTCTCTGGTTATGTGTTTCCATTTGAGACTTCTTGTTTAATGACAGTCAACTTTATTTCATCTCTATTACTTCTGATGCTGAAGACTTAGGCATGGAGGATCCAGTTGAGTTGTTGTAACTGTATTGTGATGTATGTTTGATTGCAGTATTGTTATAGCATTTTTAGCTTCTTGAATTTTTGTATCCAAGAGGATCTTGTATTCAAAGATTTTCCCCCTTAGGACATTGGAAGACATGATGTCCATAGCATACCTTTACATTTTCTCCTCAAGTTATTCCTCCTACTCACCTTTACTTCAACCTACTGTTTGAAGTTAGATCAAGACCTCATCTGCCTGTACATGCTAGCCCAGTTTTTTGAGTTAAAGCAATATCATCCTGAGGTTGCATCCATTAGACCCCCCTTGAATTTATTCATTGTGACACAAAAATTGATGGGTATTGGGCTTGCCTCTACTGCAATCTAGAGGTGACTTCTAGTGCTAACATTTCTGGTGTCGTTACCGGGGATGAATTAAAGATTTTCCCTAGGATATAATGAAAATGAGCTTCTAATTCTTAAGGTGCATCAGATATTAGAACCATTGAAGATTTCATTTTTTCACCTGGTGACTCCACTGTTTCAGCTGTGGATTCCAGAGGCACACAAACGAGGTCTACGACACAACTACCTTTAGTGACACTTGAAGATGATCTAGAGAAAATTATTAGAAGACAAAGACCCTTTAGGAGGGTACTTCTACTACTGAACCAGGTGATTCTGGTAATTTTCATCATTCTCCTATAGAAACTCCAGTAGTTGTTTCTCATTTTCCTATTACACCATCTTTTGGAGCTTCTAGAAGTTTAAATTTTGGGATTTTTCCTGCTGATTTCCCCTCTCCCAGTTTCACTACTCCTCCTCCTATTAAATTTGTTTCTTTTGCAGAGAAGGAAATCTTTGTTCCCTCAATCCCTATAGATTTTTCCTCAGGTCCTCTATTGTTTCCTTTTCCTATCGGAGGCTCAATTCCAGCCTCCCATGTTCACACTACATCCCCTCCTGGTTCTCCTTCATATATCATCCCTATGGCAGGTGCTAATCCCCCTAGGAATAAGATGGATTCCATAGTGGCTACGAGATATGCCCCTCTTGTCTTACCTCAGACAATGAATGCTCTCCCTACTGGAGACTACCTGAAATACATGCCCAAACTCACAGGAGAAGAAGACATAACTGCTGAAGAACACCTTGTTTCCTTCTACAGTTATGCAGACATTCAAAATATTGAAAACAAGGATGTATGGATGAGAGTATTTGTCCAGAGTCTTGATGGTGAGGCTAGGAAATGGTTAAGGGAATTGACCCCTGGATCCATTGTTGGGATTGAGGCTTTAGATGATGTCTTCTTGAGACAATGGGTGGATAAAAAAGACTTTATGTATTCTATCACAGAGTTTGGGTCCCTAAAAATAAAAGAGGGAGACTATGTCTCTGACTTCTCCAAAAGATTCAACAAAATGTACAATAAGATCCCTGCTGAGATAAATCCTACAGAAGCCTCTGCTAGAATTACTTACGCTAGCGCTTTCGACCAAGATTTCGGCTTCCTATTGAGAGAGAGAAGAGTTACTTCCTTGACTCATATACAAGATGCATACCTGGAAGTAGAGTCCAATGTGTTGGCAGTTGACAGACTTAGGAATAAAGCTGATATAGACAGAGGAATGGGGAGATCTAAAGCTTTGACCTCTGGTTCCTCTGCATCCCAGCCTCAAGTAGATGAATTGACCAAGATGGTAAAGTAAATTTCTGCAGAGATGGAGAAGATGAAATTTGAAGGGAATAAGAGTTATAAGAGTGCCCAGAATGATGATAATAGAGGAAATTTCAGAAGACCTAATATTGCCCCTCAGATACTCCCAAGAGAGCCTCGAAATAGAGATAGAGATGATCAGAAAATCCAAAACCCCGTCCAAAATAATATTTTTGTTGATGAAGATGGAGAGGAAGAAGAGCTTGATACCAGAATCCATTTCTTTGGAGACACCTCCCCATTCCCCCATTTGACCCAATATGCATATGAGGAGTCCCTCATGGACATCCAAATAAATGAGCTGAGTAAAGGGGAGAAGACCAACAATAGTCCCAATAAATATAACCTCAGGTCTAAAAATAAGGAAGGGAAGTCTGACACCCCTCATCATCCCTCCAGAGTAGAAAATCCTACCAAAGAAGCAGCAAGAAGCATCAAGGAAATGAAAGCACATAACCCCCCACCAATAGCCAAAGGTCATGTCCCAAAAGTGAAAGAAATTCTGAAGCCCTCCTCCTATTTCATCTTTGAGCACGAAATTCAAAATATTAGGATCCTTGTACCCCTTTCAAATCTGGTCAAGCACAAAGATTTTAAAAGGTCCCTCTCTAAACTGTTGGAGCCCAAGCCTTCATCTTATTCCACAGACTCAGTAAACCTTCAAGATGAAAATCCAGTAGTCATCTTAGGTCCTTTGATAGAATATAGAGATGATTCATCCCCTCCCTTCTATACGTCTCTGAACATACTTGAAAAGGTGTTTCATAATTGTTTGATGGACTTGGGGGAATCTCATAACCTCATGCCCAAAACTGTCATGGAAAAACTTGGATTAGAAATGAAAAAATCTTATCATGATTTGTATTCTTTTCATTCAAGGAAGGTACAGTGTCTTGGTGTCATCAAAGATATGGTTGTGACCTTGTTTCAGTTTCCCATGAAAAGTGTGATCATGGATATCGTGGTGGTTGATGTTTCCCCCAATTTTGGCATGTTGTTGTCATGATCTTGGATAAAGACACTTGGGGGAACATTGAAAATGGACCTCACATATGCTACCATTCCTTTGTTTGGGGGGGGAGCATATAAGACTATACAAAGAAGCTCAGTTGGCCTACATTATCAGTGATGAAGTAGGACCCACCAACCATCCTATTTTTTCACTTGATACTGATTTGGGATCTAGCTTATTGTAGCTCACTGATGCCCCTGAACCCCCTCTTGAAATCAGAAGGTAGTCCCTTACTCTCTGTGAAGATCCTTCTCCGACTACCTCTATTTGGAAAAAATTATTTTATGGAGCCTCTTCTAGGGAAGCTGTTGGTGTTGGGGTGGTCTTTGTTTCTCCTGTTCAAGAAATCATATCTCTGTCATACAAGTTAGAATTTGAAGCTACCGATAATGTGGCAGAATATGAATCTTTTGTCTTGGGTTTGAGGGATGCAAAATACATGGGGATTAAAGAGGTATCAGTGTTTAGGGATGTCAAGTTAATTTTCCATCAGATCAAAAATATTTATCAAACTAAGCACCCTCATATTAGAAGTTACAGAAATGAAGTCTAGGATCTTGTTGATAGTTTTTTCTTAGCTTTCAACATTTCATTTGTCCCAAGAGAAGAGAATTCCATGGCCGATTCTCTAGATGTTTTTTCAAGTACTTTCAGAGTCCCTTTTCCACCCAAGCTCAGGTATAATGTAGAAGTGAAATATAGACCCTCTATACCTGACAATGTCAAGCATTGGAAAGTGTTTGAGGATTATATTGAAATAAAAATATTCCTAGAGACAGTTGATGCGTTTTCTGCATTACACATTGATCAAGATCCCAATTCTGAAATATATCCTCATGTTGATGTTTTTCTGAACAAAATTGCTAATCATCATATTGTCAAACTGCCTAGTAATCATATCCCAAAGGTACTAGTTCCTTTGGAAAGAATATTTGACACAAATGATGTGGACATAAAGGGTAAAGTTCCAAATGAGGATGCTGATGTGGATGAGTGCAATATTGGTATAGAGAAGGATCCTAAATTTGTCAAACTGTCAAGCAATCTATCGAAGGAGCAAAGGGCCAAGTATGCTGAGTTATTAAGAAAATTTGCTAATTTGTTCGCCTGGACATATGAATACCTTAGAACATACGACACAAGTGTCATTGAGCATAATATCCCATTGAAAGAGGAGTCCAAACCATTTAGGAAGAAATTAAGACAAATAAACCCCATCCTGCTACCTATTATGGAAAGGGAGGTAAAAAAGCTGTTGGACGCCCAAATAATTGTCCCTTTGAGATATTTTGAATGGGTGGCCAACCTAGTCCCAGTAAGGAAGAAGAATGTAGAAATCAGACTCTGTGTCAATTTCAGGAACTTGAACAAAATATCTAAGAAGGACAATTACCCTTTGCCAAATATGGAACACACATTACAAAGGGTAATGGGTGCATCCAGGATTTCCATGATTGATGGCTTTTCTATCTACAATCAGATCTATGTCCTGCCTGAAGAAAGAGAAAAGATATCCTTCACCACGCCTTGGGGCACATTCATGTATGCCAAATTCCCTTTGTATTGATGAATGCAGGAGCAACCTTTCAATGAGCTATGGACATCGCCTTCATTGGAGAAAGGAATAAATTTGTAGTCATCTACCTAGATGACATTACAATTTTTTTCAGGTCTGATAAAGAACACTGTCAACATCTGAGAAAGGTATTCTCAAAATGAAGAAAATTTGGTGTCTCCCTAAATCCCCAAAAGTCTCTATTTTCCATGCAGGAGGGAAAATTGTTGGGGCACGTAGTATCAGCAGAGGGATTCTGGATTGATTCAAGTAGGGTAGAAGCTATTCAAACCTTGTCACTTCCCAAAACCAAGAAATAAGTCCAGTCTTTCTTGGGAAAAATTAATTTCTTAAGAAGGTTTGTTCCAAACTTTGTCGAATTAGTAAAGCATATCATGACCATTCTTATGAAGGGAAATGAAGTAAAATGGAGTGATAAGTCTAGAGATTCCTTCAACCAAATCAAGAAGGCATTGACTGAGGCACCTGTGCTAATCGGTCCCAACTATTCCAAGGATTTTCTAATTTTTTCCTTTGCCTCCTTTGATACGGTAGCAACCGTTTTATTGTAGAAGAATGTTGAAGGGATGAAGCATCCTATTTCCTTTTTTAGCAGAGCACTGAGGGACACAGAGATCAAATATGACTTCATGGAGAAGTATGCCTATGCTTCAGTAAAGGCTCTCAAATATTTCAGAGTCTATGTTCTGCATTCAAAGATCATTGCATATGTTCCTTCATATTTTGTGAAGGACATTCTCATTCATCCTGACATAGATAGAAGAAGGAGCAAGTGGATTGCCAAATTCCTTGAATTTGATCTAGAAATAAAGCCCACCAAACTAGTTAAAGGCCAAGGTTTAGCCAAGCTATTGGATGAATCTAATTGCAGTGCTTTGGGGGTAAACTTCATCAACACCTTCTCAGAATATCAACAAGTTGAGTTGTCTTATACATTCCCAGAAGTCAACCATCCATTGGCAGAATGCAACTGGTACAAATATATTATATTTTTTTTGCAGGAGTTGTGACCCCCAGATGGTATGGGAAAAAGAAAGTCAAGAGATCTTAAGCTCAAAGTAATTAAATATTGCCTTATTGATCAAGTATTATACTGGAAATACCCTCTGGGAGTACTTTTGAGATGTTTAGATCCAGTTGAGGCCCAAAATATTATGTTTGATTTTCACGACAGTATGTGTGGGGGACATCACTTTTGGAGGACCACAACATATAAGATTCTCAGGGCTGAATATTTCTGGCCTACTCTATTCACTGATGCCTATGAGAAAATCAGGGTTTGTGTTAAATGTCATAAATTCACTAGGAAGAAGCAGCTCAAGTCCTTAGCATTGAAGCACGTGGTAGCTTCAGGACCCCTTTAGTAGTGGGGCCTGCATTTTATTGGGTAAATTCATCCTGCTTCAAGTGGAAAGAATAGGTGGATCTTGACTACCATTGATTACTTTACCAAATGGATAGAAGCCATCCCCATAAGGAGTGCTTCTCACAAGGTAGTCATCGGCTTTCTTTAATATATTATAGCAAGATTTGGTTGTCCAAAAAGGATTGTCACTGATAAATTTGCATCCTTCAAGGCCGAGCCATTGATCCAGTTTTGTGAACAGTTTGGAATTTCACTTATTCACTCAACTCCTTACTATCCTCAAGGGAATGGATTGGAAAATCCATCTAACAAGAGCCTTATAAAGATTATCAAAATACTGCTAGAGGAGAACAAGAAATCATCGTATTCAAAGCTCAAAATTTCTCTGTGGGTTTATAGAGTGACAACAAATAGGTATCTTGGTGTCTCTCATTTTTAGCTTGTATATGGAATGGAGGCCATATTTCCATCTCAGCTTGCCCTGCATATGGAAAAATTATTTCAGGACTTCCAAGGAGAGGCCGATGATATGATCAGAAGAATACAACAGTTGGTATAAGTGCAATAGACTAGAGAGCAAATACTAGACAAAGCACATGAACACCAATAGAAAATCAAGCAGGCTTTTTATAGGAAAGTAAGAAAGGAGGATTTCCAGCTGGGAGATCTAGTACTCAAATGGGATTCACCCAAACAGGACAAGGGAAAGCATGGAAAATTTGAAGCCCTCTGGATTTGGCCCTTCAAAATCTCTGAGGTGTTTCCAAATAATACTTACAGGTTGCAGAATTTGGAGGGTGGTGAAGTTTTTGGTAGCCTTGTAAATGGGCATTTTGTGAAGAAATATTTTGTTTATGCCATAACCGGCGTTCCGCCACTTTAAATACCACTCTTGTTTTGTTTTTATTTTAGTTTTCTGTTTTCAATAAGAGACCCCATAACCCAAATCTAAGACACTAAAACTACACATTCTTGGCAGCTCACAGAGAGCATGTCGTCCCCTATGGAGCCAAATGTTATCACACAAACTTGTCAGAGTCTTATGGGTTTGTGGTTACTACCTAGGTCTGTAGTTTTTTCCCATATTTATCCTTTTCACTGACCAAACCTTAAGTTTTTCCCATTTTGGCTTGCAATTTTCTCCATGTTTTGCCTCGATTGTGTGAAGCGACCTTTTGTTTTGTGTACTCCTTACTGAGAAGTCTCGGCCCCAAGATTTTGTTTTCTATGGATTAATCATTTCCCTCTCTACCTATGTCACTAATCTTTTTTCTTTCCCAATCCCTCAACCAGTTGTCCAATTATTTATTTACAAAGGCCGCAGCAATGAGAACAAATGCAACATTTAAAGAGGTCTGATATGGACACAAATCAAGCGAGCGATCAAGTTCAGTTTGGAGAAGGGATGTTCATTTCAAAGTTTAGAGATAGACGACGAATAATAATCATGGGAATTGGGAGTTCAAAATGTTGTTGAAGTTATTTGTAAAATATTTGAACCCTTGAAATATGAAGTCAACAAGAGCCTTCTGATTCAAAGGGATGTGTGGCACCTAATCTGAGAAATCGTGATTTCACGACTCAAACGTTTTAGCATGGAGCACAGCATAGATTCATGAAATGTGAAGTCACGAAACACCCAGGAGTTGGGCCCACGATCACATCCTATGGTTATATAGGAAGCAGAGCCATAAAGAAGGGTAAGCGCCTATTGAGAAACGAGCGACTAAGGTTTTTGAACAAGCATCTTGGTTGTTAAATTCAAAGGAAATACGACCGTCGATATAGATGGGATATTTCATAGGATCAAGCGTTGGGATGTTTGGAATCAAGTGGACTGAAGACTCCTGAAATGTGAAATCCCAAAATTTCACATAAGAGCCCTGGGTCATGGCCCGAGGTTGCATGGAGCGATGGAAAGGAGCTGTGTCAAAGGCTGGCAATTCCCATGTTGGTCACGAAAAAAGATCAGCTTGGCCTTAGGGAGTTGGGATTGACTGGAAGAAGTCGTGAACATCTCCTGGAGCATTCATGGGTGTCAGGCTTCATCCTGATCCCAATGAAAGTAGTTAATGGAAATGGGGGAGGTGGTTGAAACCTCATTTCACCCCATAAATGGAAAGCATGGAAAATCTAGCCATGTAGGTTGATTGTCAGCATAAAGTTCCAGATCCATCCCTAGTTGCATGGCAATCCTGGAGGTTTTTACTTGAAATTCTATGGGAAGCAACACCTGCTTCCCATATACCAACTCATAAGATGTATGTCCTGTTGTGTTTATCCAAGTTGTCCTATAGGCCCATAAGGCCTCAGGAAACCTATCAACCCATTCTTTGTGATGTAGCCTAACAATCTTGGTAAGAATAGCCTCTATCACCTTATTAGTTGATTCCACCTGCCCATGTTCTTGAGGGTGATAAGGAGAATATTTTATATGTATGATTCTATATTGTTCAGTAAGATCTTTGACCAAATTGGAGGTGAATTGGGTTCCTTGGTCAGTTACTATTTCTCGAGGTACACTGAAGCGAGTAAAGATTTCTTCAAAGAGAAAGTCTACAACAGATTGTTCATTATCATAATATAAATATTTATCTTCCACCCATTTGGTCACATAATCTGTGTAGACCAGGATGTACTTATTCCTTCAAGACATAGGGTTAATGGGTCCTACAAAATCCAAAGCCCATTTTCCAAAAGGTTCAATTTCTACCTGAGCTTGGAGGGGCATCTCATAAATTGCGGTAGGATTTCCCATCCTTTGGAAATCATCACAGCTAACCACACACTTATTTGCATCCTTGAAAATAGTTGGCCAATAGTAGTTGGACTATAAGATCTTGTATGTTGTCCTTTTATCAGAAAAATGGCCTCTACGTGGACCATCATTATAGGCTTTGAAGATATCATGCATAGCATCCTCCCGGACACACCTTCTAATCACCAAATCAGGCCCATTTCGGTATAAACAATCATCATGCCACATGTAATTGGCACTTAGCTGGATAATTTGTTTTTTTTCTCTGGAGGACAGATTCTGATGTAGCTTTCTTGTTACAATATAATTGGCTACATCTGCATACCAGGAAATGTAAGTAGAAATAGAAAATAGATTATCATCTAGAAAATAATCTATTGGATTATTATCACATGTATGAATGAGTCTAGACAAAAAATCAACAACTAAATTATCTTTTTTAGGCTTATCAATAGTGGTGATATTGAATTCTTGCAGTAATAAAGACCATCTAGACACTCTAGCATTTGTAACATGTTTGTTCATAAAAAATCTGATGGTTGAATGGTCAATATGTACAAAAAATTTCATACTCTTAACTTGTTAATGGCATGGACTATTGACAGGAATTCGTTTTCAATGACAGTGTAATTTTCTTCAGTAGGTGAAATATTCTTGTTCACAAAGTAGATAACATATGGAATATGACCTTCCCTTTGTCCTAAAACAACCCCCAAAGTTGTATTTGATGCATCCGTGAAGATATGAAAAGGAAGACACCAATTTGGTCCTCTCAAAACAAAGGCACTTGAAATATTTGTTTTTAAAATTTCAAACGATATTTGACATTGTTCATTCCAACAAAATTCAACCTCTTTTGCTAATAGTTTGAATAGTGGGGAAACTAGATTTGTAAAATTTTGAATGAACCTCCTATAGTAACCAACATGCCCTAAAAAGATTCTGACTTATTTCTGTGAGCTAGGGATTTTGATTTGGGAAATGATGTCAATCTTGGAAGGGTCTACTCTTATTCCAGTACCAGATATGTGTTGACCTAAAACAATTCCTTCTGTGAGAATCATTCTAGATTTTTCATGACTGAGGGAAAGGTTTGTTTCTTTACACCTAATCAGTACTTTCTCCAAATTGTCCAATTCCTGTTGGAAATCATCCCCATATACTGTGAAGTCATCCATGTAGAATTCTACACAGTCATGGGTCAAATCTGAGAAAATGGCCAAGATAGCCCTTTGAAAGGTAGTAGGGGCATTACACAAACCAAAAGGAAGAACCCTACAGGCATAGGCCCCCCATGGGAAAGTAAATGTGGTTTTTTCATAATATTCTGGTGATATTTGGATTTGATTATAACCACTAAAACCATCCAAGAAAGAAAAATACCTCTTCCAAGAAAAAGTGTCCAAAACCTGGACTATGAAAGGCAAAGGAAAGTAATATGTGTAGGTAGCCTTGTTCAATTCTCGAAATTCCACAAAAATCCTCCATTTACCATTTTTCTTAGGAAAAATAACTAATGGGGATACCCACTTGCTATCCGATATAGGGTAAATGAAATTGGCATGCATGAGTTTCTGGAGTTCTTCTTTCACTGTGTTTTTTAAGGCTAGATTCATTCTTCTTTGGGGTTGCCTAACAGGTCTGATTTGGTCATTAGTGTAAATATGATGCATACAAGTGTCTGGGTGGATCCATTTCATGTCAGAGTAATCCCATGCAAAAGAACTAGATTTCCCTTGAATCATTTGAATCAACTTTTGTTGTTGATCTGTTTCTAAACTAACATTGATATACAAAGATTTTCCAGGGATGATTTCAACAGCCTAGACAACTGATTATTTCCCTTCATCTACTTGTGAAATGGTGGCTACTATAGAGGTGGAGGCATGCTAGATTTTATGGAATTCAGAGATGAATATATGTGTGTATTCAAGAAAATATTGAGGGTATTCAATGCATTCTGTATCAACCAAAAATAGTCTTAAGATTTGTTCTTCAGTTTTCTCTTGAACCCCTTTTACTTGTTTAAGTGTCAACAAGGGATGAATACAATCCTCCTTCCCATAGGTATTCTCCAACCAGAGAGGAAATTCAGTCAATGGTTGGGCAGGAGGAAAGAGGATAACTTTTTGACTTTGGGTGCCATTGCAAATTGTCATCTCTCCAGACTGACAACTAATAAACACATCAAAAGTGCCTAACCAAGGTCATTCAAGCACTACTCGATGTCCTATTTTGGAGGATTTGGGATGAATCACTAAGAAATACACAGGGTATTCCCAAGAGGCCAAAGTAACTATTATATCATCTAGATTTCTTGCTGGGCTAACGACTGATTTTTCTGCTAATTCCAACAAGTTCTGTGTCGGTCTTAGGTGATTTAGTTACAACGTTTTCATGGTGTCAACCGACATAAAATTTATTGTTTCTCCTAGATAAATAAGTGTGTTTGGAAAATAAACATCGTTAATCTCTATGGTTACCACTAGGTTTTCTGGATCATTATATTTGGATGGATCATCTCTCAGACCACATTTCCTAACAAAATCCCGAAAGGTGCGATGAAAATACATTTCTTAATGTTCAATGATATTTGACATTTTCTACATCTATCCAACATCATCCTTAATACTTCAACATGATCTTTCAACAAACTGAACACTATCCAATCATCTAAGTAAACCTCCAAAAACTTAAGAATAAATTCCTTAAAAGCTACTATTACTACCCTTGAAAAAATGGTTAATGCATACTTCAATCCAAATGGCATGACTGTATACTGAAATGATCCCTACTCTGTAGAAAATGTGGTTTTATGCCTATCTTCTGATGCTATCCTGATCTCATGATAATCTGAAAATACATCTGTAAAATAATAAGCTTCTTGACCCCTACATTTCCACACTTTCATCTGTAAATGGGGTAGGGAAAGGATCATGTAGGAAAGCATCATTCAATTTTCTCAAATCTACACAAATTCGGATCCCTCCTTGTGTATTTTATTTCATCACCATAGGAATGATCCATTCCTACTCTTCTATAGGTTCTATAACACCAGCTTGTAGCATCTTGTCAATTTTTATCTTCACCTTCTCTTTGGATATTGGATTCAATATGTACGACCTTTGTCTGATAGGTCTTTCTTCTAGATTCAACGGGATATTCATCTCTCCTAGTTCTACTACTAATCCCTTGATATTTGAGATTTTTTTTTGGAATAAGTCATTGTACTCACGTAGTAATTATGTGATGCTTTCTAATGTCTCATTATCCCAATAATATCCAATATTAGCCATCTTTGGGTTGTCTGTAGTTCCAATGTTTACCTTCTTAATCTTTAATGGTGCATCATAATACTATAAATCTATCTTGGGTCCTTCTAATTCCCTTTCACCTTCCACTTTAGGAATTTGTATGTTGCATAGATTATCTTCTTCTGGTTCTTTTCCTTCTATTATGTGATAACAAGGTAGACATTGTTTAACTATCTGTCTATCCTACCTCTGATATGTTGGAATTATTTCAAAATCTAAATCTTCAAATATCTTGTCTCATACCACTTTTAGTGTTGTATCAATATTTGTACTTCAAAGTTTTGTTGTATCTCTTCCCAGTTAGTAGTTTCTCTTCACTATTCCTATTTTGTGTACTAGTTCTTTGGAATACCTTCTAGTGTGTGAATAAAATGGTGTGGCCATTCTTATGGTGGTACTAATATCCAATGAACCATGCACTTCTCTACATGTTTTTGAGGTTGGACAAATCCCTCATATTTTGCCTCATATGTATGCTCCTGTTCTGTGCCGAATCTGGTGCACAATAACCTTTTGCACTGAACCAATTGTTGATATTTTCCTTATGTGTACCCCACCATATTGCAGGTGTATCTTTTAAATAAATATCCGATGTTGGTAATCTTTTATTTTCCATAACCTCTACCTCATATTTCATAAACAAATATTCTAAATCATTCAATCCATAAAAAGTAGGAGGTTCTATTACCTCTTTACCAACCCATCTCAATGTGTGCTTCATTCTGGAACATCTCCTGGTAGATAATTCATGTAATCGTTGCTTCCATTTCTCTAGTCATGTTTCAGAGTCTGAAGAAAAAAAACTAATAATCATCCAACTGAGCATGCCATTTGTAGTTGGGTTTATATAATCCTCTTCGCGCACGATAGTTTCATATAGCGGATTCACATCTTCTATAAGAATATTATTCATCACATGTTCCACATACCTACCTCCTTTTGAGGTATCCAATGGAGAAATAACTCTATATTCTCCATAATCAAATATCATCTTCCTTGTCTTCAAATTGATAATAGCCTAGTTATCAAAGGCCGAATGGATACCCAATAATGTTGGATATGGAGAAGTATTGTCCACTATGTCAATGACTTAAAAATTATCCATGGTGTGCACAGCATCCAAATCTACTAGAATCCCCTTCAACCTCCCAATTGGCACAACTCTGTGTTGATTTTCCTACTTCAAATGAATAGGTGAATACCCCAATTGTGGTTCTCCCATAGCTTCCTAGGTTTTCTTTGGCAGAACATTGAATTTGGATCCTAAGTCTAGTATAATATCCCTCGTATTGAAATCACCTATGTTAGCATTCAATATGAATTCCCTACTAGTTTTTCTCTTCTTTCGGAATGGATTTACTCTTTTTACCCCCTCTTCTCTAGGATTTCACTTTTCGAATAAATTCAACAGTACTTGTAAGGAAATTTTATCACTCAACAATTTGACACAAGCTCCCAAATTTTTTTTTAAGTTACTTACTTGTTCTAAAGACTACTCTTGATTGGTCTAATCAAATAATGAAGGAATGTCATAGAATGGTATCTTATCCACTGGCTTCATTCCTGAAGTGGATGCAATGCTTTCCTTAAATATCTCCTGTCTAGATTCCTTGAATATTGATTTCTCTTTGCATGCATCAAA
>JZKD02S2125836.1:1243042-1263322 GCA_000966675.3 Picea glauca
TATATTGTTTCTCTCTCTCTTTGTTGGTTTGTTCTTCTTAACAGGTTCACCTTCCTACAAATCCAAATATGGAGCAGCAAGGGTGACACTAGCGAGGATCAAAAGTCGTTTAAATGGTATGTCACTTGTCCCTCTCTGAACTAGTTTATGTTACAATGAAATCTAAGGAGAAGCTTCTATTCTTCCTTATTTTGCTCTAGATTCTTGTTGAAACTAGGGAGATTAGTTTGTGTTCGCACTTACCAATTTGTCCTATAACAAAATTGGCGACCATATTGGGGATCATCCTCTTTTGGTTTTTTTCTTCTTTTCTTCTTTTAGCTTGCCTGCTTTTGGCCAATTTCATTCTCTAAGTCTTTGGGTGATCCATATTGTTGGCCCTTGACCAAGTTTTGGGAGATTCTTGGTCATATTGACCTATGTTGGGACTTCGACAGGCTTTCAAAGGAGGAGCGCAAGACAAAGTGGAGATCAAGGGATCTCAGCCCGGTTTTGGATCCTTTTTGGTTTTTTGGGAATATGTAACGGGAATGGGATGTCGGCCCATGGGTTTACCCATGTTTAGGCCTATTTTGTATGTATAAATAGAAGGATAGGCAATGTAAGAAGAAGTCGAATAGTGCATATATGTGATGTGAATGTATGCTAAGTGTGAGTAGAGTCTGTAAGTGCTTTGTGCATGACTTTAAGAGACTTGTAGAGCTAAGTGCAGGTCCTTGTAGCAGATTGTGGAGGGCTTAGTGTTGTAACGCAAGGAAGAAGGATCTAGTGAGCTACACAGATCTTCTATCCTATGCGGAGTAAGGGTTTTGATGGCTTTGTGCTTGTAACCGATTGACTAAAGACAATAAAGAAGAAGAGTTGGTGGACGTAGCCCCGAGGTGGGGGTGAACCATGTAAACATTGTGTTGCCTTGCTTTGTGCTTGTCTTAATGTGTTTATGTATTCTTTTGCTAAGTGCTTGATCTTCTAGATCTCACCTATCTATTGATGCTAAGTGCTTAAGTACATTATAATAGTGTGAACGTTGTGAAGCCCTGCTTTATCAGAGACGTGATTAATGATTATATATTGAGGAACTGATGGTGCTAAGTGATTTATTTAGTAGTACAATCACAGAGTTTTTTCCCAGCTAAGGTTGCAGACACCTGAGTCTTGCAACCACCCATGCCTCTACCTCAGGTGAGACTTCATCTAATTCGCAGGTGTTTTCAAAAGGGTTGATAGTTAGGGATTTGTTGGTGCACTGTTGTAGCATTGAACCTTGGGTCTGCCCCTGTGCCAACAAATGATTCTATTGTCGGGATTAAAACTGTGATTGCTGGGAAGTGAGGAAGAAAAATCTATGTGCAAAGATTCGATTGGGGATTGTGAAAGCCTTGTGTAGAGATCTATGCCCAAGTGCATTGTGTCCTACTCAATTTATAAATCTCTGTGCTAAAGAGGAAGCTCGATATGAAGAAAGGAGGTTGGATCTGAAGGAAAGAAGCAAGATCTGAAAGATTTGTGCTCTAAGAAAGGTAAAAGTGAGAATTTCTTATTAAAAGAGGTAAGATCTGCAAGCTCTGTGCTCTAATAAAGGTAAGAATAGTTAAAATCTTTAGATATGGAAGCTTTATGCTCTGTAGAAGTAAGATATGTGGAATTTTTTGTTTCTAGAGTATGGATCTATATATGTTTAATAGAGTCTATCCAAGTTTGAAAACTAGGGCATAGATAGATGAAAGAAGATTTGATATGAGTAGATCTGATAAGAATAGTGATAGATATGTTATACCTATGCATAGAAAGAATGTTTGGACTAAAAAATGGATGTAGGATCCTAGAAAGAATTTATTGCAGGTTAACTCCTATGATCCTTGTGCATAGTACAGAAGAGGTTGGGGATCATTTAAAAGAAAGAGAGGATTAACCCTATGTAACAGTTGCAGAAAACTAAGACATATTGCTAAAGAATTCCCTGGGAGAAGACCTAGTTGTCTTTGTTGCAAAGATATGGACCATGAAGTGTTGAATTTCCCCATAATGATTTCTAATATTGAAGGAATGAATCTGAATCAAGAAAACCCTAAGGAAGCTCCAGAGGTTATAGCAGAACCCAAGGAAGAATTAGAGAAAATATTGCTACAGATGAACGAAATCTTGAATGACCACCAACATATTAGATTATCAGAGATCTTTAAAGACAGGGAATGCCTTGAAGAAAGAATAGGAGACTTCAACATTGACTGTGTTCTATATGGGGAAACACAGGTGAATATCATGACAGAGAGAACTTGGGAAGCTACAGGAAGGCCTACTATGATTCCTTCATTAGGAGAAATAGGGGAAAACTGGTAAACCTGTGTGGAAGGCTCACTCGGATACCTATGACCGTCAATGGAACTTCGACAGAGGAAGATTTTGAGACTATTCAATTTATTGAGGACAATGCCTCATTTACCATGTTAATAGGAAAACCTTGGATTGACAGAGCTCAAGCCAGATGAAAGGAAGAAGAAGAATTTTTGGAGCAGAAGAAACAAGAATTAAAACATTTCATGACTAGAAAGATCACACAATTAATTGAAAAACGAGAGAACAGATCGAAGTTATTTAACACTAGAGACCCAGATGTCGAAGTTGCAAGAAAATTAGAGGATCCATAGCAGATTGAAGTAACTATTCCATACCAAGAAGAATTATTATCCCAGAACCCTAGGGAAGAATTTGAACAATGTGAAGTAACTACAACCATGGAAGATAAGAATCATAATGGAAAACAAACTACTGAGATGAATCTCACTGGAAAGAAGGCTAGAAAGCAAAGTAAGAAGAGAGATAAGTTGCAGAAGGTTCCAGAGGGAACTTTGCAGACATAAAATTTGCAGAATTGGAGCTTCGCCAGGATATCAAAACAATGACACATGGCACTTCTCAATAGTGAAGCAATATAGCCATTGAGGATATTATAACCGTTCGATCAACGCTCTGAATGGGAAAAAGGGCAATAAAGGTTCATCACCAGACCGTTGGACTGCACCATAATGGACAGAACAAGAGTTAATGAGGCTTCATACCTATTACAAGTGAACCTTTTCCGAGTTGCCTACTTATCCCACCACGCCATGCATGGAGAACACTTTTGCTAACTTAGAGTTTGAGCCAGCAGACTAAGTGAATTCTATTCAATGATCATTGTGCTATTGTTGTTTTTTCTAGTGTCGTATCTAAGTTCATCGTGACCCTGATAATTTTAATCAGTGCGTATGTCTGACAAGCTCAACACAGTTGAAGGATCAGTAACGAAATTTCTCCTTGACTTAATGACTAAAAGAGTCATGTCGAAGAGAGGAGTTTCTATAGGTGTACAATCATCTTCGACGAGAGGACTACTGACCTCTCCATCCACTACTCGAGTTGGTCCATCCCGGCCAGTAGATGAAATGTGAAATAAGAATAGGGATGATCTAGCGAATGCTAAGTTAATCTCGAGTATACTACCCACCTATCTACCACCTCTGAGTGGTGCAATCAATCAAGACAGTGTGCCCAAATATTTTGAGTATGCCTTGGTCACTGTGTACCTCCCAAAGGGGATACACAGAGTTTTCACTGACCAAGATAAAATTTCATCGATGAAGTTTAGTGACTGCAACCTCGGCAGCAGGAAGTTCTATAGCACACTCACCCAACATAAGTATCTGATCAGAACAAAAGGAAATAATTCAAATATAATTATTTAATAATGGACCCATAACCTCACGGAGTCCACACTGCTCAACATCATGAAGATCTCGCACTTCATAAAGCACTAAGAAGTGAATGCATGCATCAAGATAATGTTGTCCTGTTACCATGGTGGATACTTATGGTTAAACCTCTGTATCACAGTGGATCCGATGTTGATCAATCGGATCACAGGGCTAAGTATGCAAGGCCCTGACCCACGGGATGTTTACCTGGGAAAATCCATGGATCGCGCTCTTGCATAGAATATTAAAGGCACCTATGAATAGGTCGAGGAGAGAACATGAGGATACAAGGTAGATTCTATCTAGAGTGGTACAGTGTGCCTCACCTGCCAATTGATCATAAGAAAGTTGGTGCGAAATAATTGACCCACCCAAGTCACTGGTTTCGTAGTCAACCTCACAGGGAAGTGCGCGAAGGGCCTACAAATGAATTGGGTGAATTACCTCATGAACCAGATGGAACTAGACTGCAAGGAAGCACAATATTAGTGATATGAATTCCACTTCAGTTGGCTATTGATCCTGATCGATTTCATTTCATGGGAAATGACGGAAAGTACAACCTTCCCGGACATCGAGCCGTTTGAACCTCTGGCCGTTTGAACCTTCAGTACATTGTGGTACTCAAACGACATGAATAAACAGTGGCAGTCAAATGCTGTGTTCCATATGTATTACAAAAATTTGAAGGTATCCATCCATTCCCAACCTCGTATGACCCCGAATACCCTTCACAGGTTTCAACCCTTAATGAAATTCAGCGTGGACCGCCATTTTATTTGCATCACAATGTGCGCAGATGGACATAAACAACATCTACAATCATACTACAAGTTGATGGAGGATGACTTGGAAGAAATTACCAAGGAATGGTTGGTGGACATCCTTGTTCCATCAGACCCTGCAGAGATGTCCAATGTTGACAGCCCAGAAACAACACAGGATAAAGTCAAACCTAGAAAGATAAAGAAGATTGAAGAGGTCCATGATTTAGATAGCACATTCGTGAAGACCTCTTCCATCTCAACAGAGCAAGGAGGAGATGGTGGAGAGATAGATGGTGCAGAAGTTGAACAGAAGAAAGGCGAGGTTACATTGCCTAGAGATGAGGAGGAACACTCAAATAAAAGGAAGGTTTCCCCACTGAAACCCTCATCTCGGAAGAAAGTGAAAGCAACCAGGACCAAATTTGAGACCACCCTAACCTCAGAAGACTTTGAATTCATCATCGCAGCACTGAACGATGCTTCACTGGAGATAGAAGAGAAGAAAGAAGCTCTGCAAGAGGAGGTGTTCAATCGGATTAAGGATGAGATCAAAGGGGTGCAGAAGGAACTACATTCTAGCCGCACAGTCTCTACAACACCTCTGTTAGTAGGAACAAAAGAACTAGGTGATGAGACAACTCAACTACACCGCATCACTTCTATAGTCGAAGATCACCTTCGATGAGATCATGAAGAAACAACATAAGACACCCAGGATTTAGAACAAGTACAAAAATACCTTGAGGAGAAATACAGTGCTGCAGAATGGGAAAAGTTGTCTCCACAAGCGAAGTGGGATGAAGAAAAAACACAGTTACAAAAAATCAAGGAATAGTTGATCTTCGAGCAACTCGAAGTAAAGGAAATGGTTCACAGAGCACTTCGCTCTGTGATAGTTGTCGAAGTAAAGGTTGAAGAACAAGTTCCACAGTAGGTGGCACAACTTGAAGAGGTAACCCAACAACTCCAATAGCACATAGCATACTTGGAGCTCCGCACTGTGCCTGAGACCCCTCAAGATGTAAGAGACCTAAGGGAAGTAACTGCCCGCAATGCAGTTGACAGACTAAAAGCTCTTGCCTTGGAGTGCAAGCAAATAAATAAATAGAGTGCCTAGACATACAATAACCTCACCGAAAATCTAGAGTTACAGGCATTGGAGTCGCAGCTCAAGGAAGAAAAACAACATGCAGACACACTACAAGCATAGCTAAAAGCCATGTCAGTCGTAGAAAGAATGAAGCGGTCTCAGGAGCAACGCACCGCCCAACAGTAGATCCATATGATTCAAAGAAGAGTGATGGAAGTTACTCAATGACTTAAACCAGTACAATATAAGGCATGCTAGTTATTCATAGAGGTTGAAAGCTGAGGAGCGGAGCTAGAACAAATTGTCATTGCAATAGAACAATGCCTAGAAGGGCCCGTGAACGACACAGTGATCCAGGAGTTCACTGAGAAGGAGGCCATAGCATAGCATCAGGTCAAAGAAGATTGAGCCAAGATTGAGGCCTTCAAAGTAGAACTGGTCAGATCAGAGTGACTCAGGATGAGTCACAAGTGAGTGTTGGGGGCCAGTCACAAGTGAGTGTTGGGGGCCTGTTGGCCCTTGACCAATTTTTGGGAGATTCTTGGTCATATTGACCTATGTTGGGACTTCAATAGCTTGTCGAAGGAGGAGTGTAATACGAATCCGATATCAAGGGATCTCAGACCACTTTTGGATCCTTTTGAGGTTTTTGGGAATATTTAACGGGAATGGGATGTCGGCCCATGGGTTTACCCATGTTTACGTCTATTTTGTATGTATAAATAGAAGGATAGGCAATGTAAGAAGAAATCGAATAGTGCATATATGTGATGTGAATGTATTCTAAGTGAGAGTAGAGTCTGTAAGTTCTTTGTGCATAACTGTAAGAGACTTGCAAAGCTAAGTGTAGGTCCTTGTAGCAGATTAGGGAGGGATTAGTGTTGTAATGCAAGGGAGAAGGATCTAGCGAGCTGTGCAGATATTATGTCCTGTGTGGAGTAAGGGTTTTGATGGCTTTGTGCTTGTATCCAATTAACAGAAGACAATAAAGAATAAGAGTTGGTGGATGTAGCCCCAGGGTGGGGGTGAACCATGTAAACATTGTGTTGCCTTTCTTTGTTCTTTTCTTATTGTGTTTTTGTGTTCTTTTTCTAAGTGATTTAAGATGATTAGATAGATCTGCTTATGCTTAGTGCTAATGATATGTGAGAATATTAGATCTGATCCATATGAATGTTCTTAGTGCTTGATCTACTAGATCTTACCTATCTATTGATGCTAAGTGCTTAGGTACGTTATAACAGTGTGAATGTTGTGAAGCCCTGCTTCATTAGCGAAGTGATTAATGATTATATATTGAGGAACTGATAGTGCTAAGTGCTTTATTAAGTAGTACAATACCAGATCTGTGTCCCAGCTAAAGTTGTAGACACCTGAGTCTTGAAATCACCCCTGCCTCTACCTCGGGTGAGACTTTATCTTCTTCGTAGGTGTTGCCAAAAGGGTTGGTAGTTGGAGATTTGTTGGTGTGCTATTGTAGTGTTGAACCCTAGGTCTTCCCCTATGCCAACACATATTGACTCCCTGGTTCTAAAATTTCATTGAGAATTTTTTTCCTCTTTTCAAATTTTCCTTATAATTAGTCATCGTCGCATCCTTATTGTGTGAACCATAGCAACGACATTGCACTATGTTTTTCCTTTTTCCTGCGATGATCCTAGATCATCGCACTGTGCTTTTCTGTACCCTACGACGATTCCTCTAGAAATATTTTGGAGTGACAATCTACTTTTTCTCTTTGCCCAGATTTGTCATTACTTCTTGGGGTGAATTTTTAGTCTTGGTGAATGATTATTTGCAGCCTAGTTTGCATGTTTTAGCCTGAATTTGAGTATTTCTCAAGTGTTGAGAGTCTTTTTCATAAGCTTCATAGTTTTGTCTTTAACTTCTTATTGCAAGGGTATAATATCGAGGCTTCATCCTTTAGTGCTTGTTAGATGAGTTATTATTAATCTTTTGTGATTCTGGTATTGTTGTTGATTGGAAGATGATTTTGGATCACATTAGACAAATAAGTTTTCTTACTTTTTCATTTTATCTTGCATTATGATTTTAGTTTAGGAAATAGTTTTGTGAGTGAATTGATATTCTTGGACAACTCTTTCTTTTTGAATTAGATCTTTTTTTTTTATTTGAAAATAAAAAAGATTGAAGTTTGTTCTTCTATTAGTAAGTCTTTACAAGAAAAATTTGGCATTCAAATATTTGTTGAAAAAGAGAAAATTGGAAAATTTAGTAGCTTTGATTGTTTGGAATCAATGTCATTCAAAGATTAAAGAAATTGTGTTTTGTAACTTGTTGAATTCTAGAAAAAGAAACCATCTCTCTTATGTAATTAGAGTTCATCGAACAAAAATATTGCATCTCATCTCCTATTTCATTTTATTGGGTCAAGGTCAAATACTTCATCAGTTTCAACTACGTTTCCCTTTTTGAGTAAGCAACAACCATTAAAATTCAGCATAATTTTAAAATCTATCTAGCAAATTTTATTTTCTATAACTTTCATACACCAACATTAGATAGGATAATGCTTTGGAATAGGTTGTGAGGCACACTCTCCAGAGCATAAAAACACACAATAGTATCTTGTGATAGGGAGAGTTTAAGTCCACTTGCTACATTTTTCCTGGGAATCCCTTCTAACACAAGGGTCAATCACAAGGTCGCATTAGGGCCGGAAGAGTTACTCACCCTTATTTATTGGTCTTAGTGTAGAGATTGCACACATTATTTGGTGTCACTTGAGAATAAAATAATATGTAGACCTTCTCAAGGTGATTTCAGGATTAGATACCCTTCCCTTGCGCGTGGATCAGACTGTCGACTGCTTCCCCAAGAATCATTTTCATAATTGGTAACCTTACTAGCCTATCTCTTTAGAGTCTTTACATGAGGTGAATGTGGAGGGGCAAGTCTTCACGGTACCTGGAATCAACATTGGATAAACTCACTCGAGCTCCTTGGAGGGTATACCCACGATTATGTGTGGGATATTGCACCAAGGTGTAAGTCCATTAAGTAGGTCATCAACGCAACGTTTCCACCCACTTTATCCCAACCCCATCTTGTCTTGATTCCATGACATTGGATTTCATCACCAACTAGTGACTTCAAAATAAGAAGGTTTGTTTTCTTGTTTGATATCTATGTTTTATTAGCAAGTGTTGTTTATTTCTCTAGTTGGCCATAGATTTATTTCATTGTTTATTCAGTGTGGCCAACATTGGCCCTCACCATTCACGTAGAATGCAAGGGTTACCTTGGGAAGAGCTGGAAGAATATGATCCTTTGCTTCCTAACTCATTAGAGGGTGTTTATCTTGAAGGAGAAATCAATCACAACATGTCCTATGAGATTGGTAGTTCTACTCCATTGGAAGAATCAACACTTTCTATAAATCCGTTATTGAATGTTATACAAGATCCACTTTTGCTCTGAATAATTTCTTCGAGAGATGTTGTTGAAGACTATACTAGAATACCTATTGGACCTTACATAGAGTTTGGTGTAGTCGATCCACCCTTTCAGAGTGAATTGTTTAGAACTTTGGTTCATACTGCTGTAATTTTTAATCTTAGCTCAATCCCCGTCCGTTCTTTTTGAAGGACCTCCTCAGGACACAATATTTTTAATAAAATAGGAATGAGTCCAAATCAACCTATGTCATCACATACACCTGTTACTTCCACTTATTATACATTACCTTTATATCATTTTACTGGAACGACGAGAAATGTTGTTATGGTTTCATACCAGTCGTTGGTTGGTTCTCACACAATCCTTCCTCTCCAACTTACTAGCTTTCACATGGTCCCACAAGTTACACTTGTTTCTGTTGGAAGTACAATAATAACTCAAGCTCCTATTGGAACACCACTTCTTCCTAGATTAATTCCATCACTTCCACCTGGTTATAATGCCCTTAATAATTCTATTGCTACTCCTATCCAGAGTCCATCTGGAGGGCCTAATCTTTTTATTCTACCTGGGTATCATGTTGCTAGTGGTTTTGTTCCCACACCTACCCAGGTTCTCTCTAGAGGGTCTAACATTCCTTCTCCACATCTACCTAGAGGATCTAATTGTCATGGCCCAAGTAGCTCCAATAAGGATGTAGGCAGAAGTCATTTTGTTGCTTCTGGTTTTCAAATTCCTATTGGAGGTCAACCTCAAGTTGGGGGGAAACCCCAAGTTGGGGGTCATAACCCAATGTACATGAAATATATACTTGGATTACAATATCAACCTTGGAATTTTCCTTTCAAAGAAAATCAACAACCGCACGGGGGTAAAACTCCTCAAGAAAATTCTTTTGTACCCTCTAATCCCAGACAACCATATCCAGGCTCTATAAATCCTACTTGGGCTCAATATTTTCAGTCTAATGCTCCTTTACAAGGTAGCATACACAATCAGCCAACACATGTTGGCTACTTGACTCAAAATCCTTCACAACCAAATTTGACCGGACCCTCTAACTATCTATAGACTGCTTATGGTCTTACTGGTATACCTACGGGATTGCCTCCTCAAAATTACCAATTTCCTCAAGTGAACAGATAGTTGTTGTTTCTAGATACTTTGGATTTACCATATTTATCTAGGATTTTGAATGATCCTATTTTGCATTATCCTTATTGGTCGTTCATACCTACTAAATTACCATAAAAAATTCCTAAGTTTGACGGTCGATCAAGAGAAGACCCAAATAATCATGTCATGACACTTCATCTTTGTTGTTCATCCAACTCCTTGATGGATGACTTCATTTGATTACGTCTTTTCCAACAAACTCTTATGGGTTCAGAAGACAAGTGATATATTGAGATTCCATGAGGATTATTCAATTATTTTGACACTTTAGCTATGGCTTTCTTAACACATTACCAATTATTGATACGATATGAGACAGGAACCAAAATTTTGAGTTCATTGAAACCATTCTCTTCTATTCATATTTTCGATCATATTCACGAGTGGAGGAGGAGAAGATGAGTAATCAAAGTTCCCCTTCCTGATAAATTATTGGCTGAGTGGTTTACCAAATCACTTACTGGTCCTATATCCCATGATGTTTCCATTGGCGGTGTTGTCATTGAAGATTCAATGATCATTCGTGCTCAATACTTGGATCTCTTTTATTCACAAACATGCATGCTATATGAATTGATACCTGATGCTCCTCGCCTATCTACAAATCCAACTCCAAATCCTCCAATATCTTCTCATGATGTTGATGGTGTGATTGCCACTTTTCATGCTGAGACTCAGTACAAAAAATCTAGTCATTCCAATTGCAAATATACTACTGATAATGTAAAAAATGTTGATTGTCTAACTCCTTCTCTGGATAAAACCTCTCAGGTTAATACGGTTTAGTCTACACCTATCGGTAAAAACCAAAATAAAAACAAAGGGAAGGGTAATAATAAAGAGGATAAAAATAATAATCAATAATATGATAAACCCAAGACTCATCCTTCTGATGATTAAGAAAAGAAAAAACTTCATTATCCTTGTCTTATATGTGGTGAGGATCATTATACAAACAATTGTCCATGATGTGTAGAGGTTACTAAATTCCTTCAAGGGACCGGGACACCTCCTACACCCGTCATTTTGTCATAACCTTTTCCTTCTCAATAGCAAGCCCAATTAGTTATTGATGACCAACCTTCTCCCTCTACCACATATTATGTACTTATGTGTACTGGTGACTCCAAGAAGAACGAAGTTGCATTCGTTACTCGAGCCAAAGATTATTCTCCTTCTAAAGATAAAGTTGATGATTCACCACCTCCATTGGTTCAAACTCCTCCATTAACTTCACCTCCCAATGGTCCTCTTCATATCGAATGACTGAGTCTAGATAAAAAAAATTGTCTGCCTCCTAAGGGCGTTGTTTGTAAGTCGTCATTTAACCCCCATGCACATGCTGCTCAAAACTACAGTATTGTAGAAGATCTTGCACAGGAACATTCTACAATGTTGACTCATGAAGTCCTTCAAAGTTGTCCTATGCAATGGAAGGAACTGTTAAAGGCTATTGGTGGAATTGGTCCTACCGATACAAACTTGATAATATTTGACTTGGAAGATCACATTCCAAGGATCCCTCATCAATTAGCATTTCAAATACAAGTCATTGTGGAAAATAAGAACATTTGTCGAACCGTTGTTGATGAAGGATCTTCGACTTGCATCATGTCTGTTACTTGTTAGAAATCCATTGGCTCTCCTGCCCTTACTGAGTCACACAATACTTTAAAAGATTTTAATGGTATAGGGTTTAAACCTTATGGTGTTCTTCCTTCATTATCTATTATGTTAGAATGAAAAGAAGTTATTGTTGAGGTTGAGTGTTTGATGCGCCTCTCTATTACAACCTTCTACTTGGCCGTAGTTGGATTGATTCTATGCACACAACTGTTTCTACTCTTTTCTATGTGATATGTTTCCCTCACCAAGGAAAATTTGTTACCATAGATAATCTCACCTTCTTTAGTTCCGATTCATGCACTAGTAACTTTCCTTTGATAGAGAAAACACCTCCTGGTTATGAGAATGTCGGTGTGGGTGTTTTAAAGGATTCATCGTTGATGGGTACTTTCCCCATTCCACCACCCAATGTTCCTCCTCCTTTTGTCACTTTGATTAACATGATTTCAACCAGTGTTGGTGAAACCCCTGAATCTTATGACCCTTGGATAGTACCTATCATGGACGAATATTTTCATTATGGAAACTGAATTCATTTAAGTCCAGTAGAATTGTCTTATAGAGCTATTCATATGGGAACTCCTTCTCCTCGTTCTCTCTTAGATACGTCTCCTGATACATTTCACATGGTATTTAACATTAATGAGATGATCATGAAATTTATCTCCATGGAAGACACCCCATGGGATGATGGGAATCATCCTTCTATTATCTTCTTGGAACCCGAGACTATTGAGAGTTACCAACGGATTTCGAATCCGTCTTCTGTCAATACTATTCCCCCAGTTTTTGAACCAATATGAGATATTTTTTACGAAGGGAGCTTGGGAAATATTTCTCCCACCATCCCTCTAGATATTTTGATTAATATTGGAATAGTGGAAAATGTTCATATCGGTGCCTCATGTTCTCCTGATGAAATCCAAATTTACAAGGCCCTTTTCCAAGAATTTCGTAACGTTTTTTCATGGAGTTATGAAGAGATTCCTGGAATCGATCCAGATATTGTTGTACATGAAATTAATACATACCTGGACTTTAAAACCATTCGAAAGAGACTTCTCCCAGTCCATCCATGCAAAGTCATTTCTATTAAACTCGAAGTTGGAAAACTTCTTAAAATCGGTTTTGTCTACCCTGTAGCATTGATTGATTGAGTTTCTAATCTTGTTTTGGTTACGAAGAAACAAGTAACGATCCGTGTTTGTGTTGATTATAGGGATATTAACAAGGCTTGTCCCAAATATAATTATCCAACCCCTTTCGTTGACCATATCATTGACGATTATGTCGGGAGTGAAATCTTCTCTTTGATGGATGGATTCTTCGACTATAATCAAATCAATATTTAACCTCTGGATCAACATAAGACTACTTTTATTTTCCCTTGGGGTACCTTTGAATATCGTAAAATCCCTTTTGGTCTCAATAATGTTGGTGGGACTTTTCAACTCACTATGTCTTATGTTTTTCATGATATTAATCACATTGTAAAACCTTACCTCGATGACTTATGGATGCATTCCATGCGTCATCAAGACCACCTAACACACTTACAAGCCATTTTCCTATGCTATCTATATTATCGCATATTATTGAATCCACATAAACGTGTTTTTTGTGTGGAGTCTTGATGAATTCTTGGCTTTATCGTTTCTACACATGGGATTAGGGTGGATCCTTTGAAGGTTGAATCTATTCTCAATTTTCCTCCTCCTTCTACAATATGCCAACTCCAAAGTTTGCAAGGCAAGGAAAACTTTCTATGTCGATTCATTCCCAATTATGCCAAACTAATGAAAGGTTTCACTCGACTTATTAAAAAGGGTCACGATTTTGTATGGGACAACACTGCCAATAAATCCGTTAACGCTTTGAAACTTTCCTTAACCCATACGCCACTCTTATTTCCCCCTGATTATAGTTGAGATTATTTCTTATACTTGGCTGCTTCAGACTCTACCATATCTATGGTTCTATTCCAAGAGGATGATTCACATGATGAACATGTTATCTACTATTTGAGTGAGAGTCTCGTGACCATCGAAACTATATATATGCATGTGGAGAAACTGGCCTTGGTGGTTGTTCAAGTTGTTCAACATTTTCGTCATTATATCTTATTATGCAAAACCACCATCATTTCTGATTGCAACCCTATTCAACATATCCTTACATGACAATTGTTGGGGGGCAAATAATCCAAATGTATAGTGATTCTCGAGGAGTTTGATTTGGAATTTGAGTGGGCCAAGTCAAAGAAATCTTTGGTTTTTGTCAAATTGATATGTGACCTTCCCTCAATTGAGACAAAAACTGTGGCAGGAGATTCTTTTCCTGATGAGTCTCTCTTTCGGATCAGTTCATACGACATCTGTTATGGAGATATTATCATTTATCTCCAAACCAAAACTTTCTATATTGATCTTTCTCAGGTAGATCGTCATTGAATTTGGTATCAATCCCATCAATACATTATTCTTGGTGATACCCTTTATCATCGTGGTATTGATTCTGTATTTAGACGATGTCTAACTTATGATGAAGCTGAGAAATATTTAAATTATTGTCATTCTGGAGCATGTGGTGATCATATGTCTAGGTATGCCACTGCCCAAAATTTCTTATGAGTTAGTTACTTATGGCCTTCGTTTTCTAAGGATTGCATTACTGTTGTTCAAAAATTCCACGCTTGTCAAATGTATAACGATAATATTCGATCACATCATGATCCTCTTTACCCTATATTTTTCGTTGGTCCATTCACTAATTGTGGCATTGAATTCATGACATGTAACCCTCACTCGGTTGGGGGCATGGATACATTATTGTAGATGTGTATTATTTCACTAAATGGGTCGAGGCGATCCCTACATTTGATAATACTAGGAAAATTGTAGTGTTTCTCATATTCAATCATATCATCACTCAGTTTGGTGTCCTTCAAGCCATTATCACGGACCATGGCAACCATTTTCACAATTTCATGATGTCTGAACTTATCGATAAGTTGGGTCTTAAGCATGAAAACTCAACGCCTTACTATCCATAGGCCAATGGATAGGTTGAAGCAATCAACAAATTTCTAGCTACTATGCTTCGATGGATGGTAGGAATTCACAAGTCAAGCTGGCACATACTGATATTTTCAGAATTATGGGCTTATCAGACATATGTTAAATATTCCACAGGATTCACACCTTTCTAGTTAGTATATGGTATTGAAGTTATTTTGTTGATTCAATGTGAAATGTCATCTTTGAAACTAGTTGTCAAGCTTATCCCTAACACCCCAGCTGAAGAATAACGTCTTTTGTATTTGATGAAATTATAAGAGACTCATCATGACGCTGCATTATTCATGGAAACCCCGAAAAAATGTGTCAAATCTCAATACGACAAGCATGTCAAACCACATGTTTTTTATGAGGGTGATTTAGTTCTCCTTTATGAACAAGATCATGATTTATTAGGGGTCGAAAAATTTGAGCCCATGTGGCATGGCCTGTATATAATTAAATGAGTGTTGGAGAAACGGGCTTATGAGCTAGTGGATTATGATGAAATTCCTTTGGGTGAACCCAGAAATGGGCTTTACTTGAAGAAGTACTATGATTAAAATATTTTTTGCATGAGTGCTTTGTACTATAGTGTATCATAATATAGTGTTCTTTTTTAGTTTCTTGTTCTTCCTTTAAGCTACTTACCTTGCCTTATGCTTGGTTTCCAGATGTCGGCATCCTCTCTACCCTATATCGGTTTTTCTAATGGTGCTAGTCGTAGTACTCAAAACCTAGTGTTTGTTGCATGGGAAATATATGCACCTACAGATGAGTTTATCAATCTACACAGTGTTTTCCTTGGTTGTGCAACTAACAATATTGTGGAACAAAGTGAAATTATTGAGTTATTAACTGATGCCATTTCATTTGGCATCTGTCATCTTATTATACGTCTTGATTCACAACTAGTGTTATTGCAATTGAGTAACGTTTATTCCATCAGAAGTCCTACATTGTTACGGGTATACTTAAGAATTCTCTTCTTGGAAATAAATTTTGATTATATTGAATATCAACATATTCCAAGATGTATAAAGACATTAACAGATGCATTGGCTAATTATGTTTTAGACACACATTTACGTCATTTATAAAACCAAACACACATTTTTAAAATACAAGTAAGTCGGTAGGAACTTTATATTATAATATCAAAAGTTACAAAAAAGTGTTTTTCCTGAGACCAAAATGTCAAAATGGTGAATCTGATGGATTCATATACATAAGCATCAAGGATGTTGCTTGCTATAAAAAATGACTGCTCGTGCTACTCGATGGAGCAGTCGACCAATGGATGTTGTTACTCCAACTGCATGGCGTTGGTAGTGTCGAGGTAACTCATCCACGGTGATGTCAAGGATGTTCATGGTAAATTCATCAAGGTTTTTCTTGATCTCCTCGAGATCCTCAACAACCACCCCTTGACCTACCACTATGCCTATCTCTCTACGTCTCTGAATAGGAGATGATCCCGGAGGCCGAAAAGGTGCCATGTCTGCATTGTTGAGAGCACTTGATTAGTCTCGAATAAATAACAAAAAAAAAACATTTTATGATTAAAATACCAAAAACAACATATAATGAAAAGATCCTTCCTACCTATCTCTCCCCTCTAAGAACCCTCAGGTAATTCCAAGTCGGGGTCTCCACAGAAGTCAATCCCAACATATGTATAGTCCTCAACCATAACGAGTTGATCCCTCAACCACTGGATGAAAGCTTGGTCATATGTAATGATTGGCATGCCTCCATGACCATCCATCAAATCTACCCATATTTTCATTCGAGGATCTTATGGATCAAGTATTCTGCACTCCATATGTTGTAGGCACAAAACGGGGACCCTCTCTAGGAGTAAGGATACCAAAATAGATCGATACACAAATTTTTTCAATCCATCATTCCTACACTTTGTTAATTGTTTCTTCATGTTTTTCAGAAGACCCTTGCACCAATTCAAAACCTAGGGCTCCATACATTCTATAGCATACTGAAAATGTATTTGTAAATCCTTGTGAGGAGCCACACTCTCTACCATATGAGTGATAGTGTAGAGGATAGTTCTCAAAGGAAAATATCGAACATCCTTTATGGAAACTTTTCCACTATGCTTCTCTATACCTGGTACGTAGTGATGTGCCACGTAATAATCCATGGGTTCTCCACAACCTGTACTTCCCGATAGTGACACCTAGGAGCCTTGGCGAGATAGCCCAGCCAAGACGTAAATGTCATCAATATATAAGGTGAGTGTATGCACACTCACATGAAAATCTTGTTCATTGACATCCCAGATGTGGACTAAGTACTCCAATAGTATCAATTGGTCTCGCATGCCCTGAACTTTGAAAAATTTGAGCAAGACACAGTCCCAGAGTGCCATGATAGTGCCCAGGTCATTCCCAACAAGGTAATGTTCTTCCTAGTTCCCACATTCCCTCCACCCAAGCATAATGACGGATGAAAACCTACCAAACAACATTAAAGGATGATTATATTCATCAAAATTTAAAATTTGAAAGTTTTCTTAGCTTTATTTCTCTTTTAAAATTTGAGTTGTGGTCTTCGTAGGGGCTCTCTTTTCCATAGTGCAGTGTCGTTGCACCCTAGTTGTGGAACCCCGGCGATGATTTGGGATCATCACATTTCACAATAGGGTGAGCCTTCCATGATCTCAAAGCGCAATAACCCCTAAAAAATTGCCCATAACTCAAAATTGAACCATTAAAAATGAAAAATTCAACCATGAAAAGAGAGAGTGAAAGAAGAATACCTTCTTGACAGAAGAGGATCAAGAAATCGTCCACCAGGCGCTCCAAAATCATCACTTGAAATTCGTAGGAAAAAGGGGGGTTTTGGCACTAGTTAGGTGAAAATGCAAATGAAATGGTAAGTGAACTATTTTAACCTATTTTATTAACTTTTTACCATTTTAATTTCAAATTAAATAAATTTTTGAATATTTTTTCCTATTCCCTAAACCTAATGAACTTTGCAAAGTGTCTTTATTACAGGTTGAGATAAATGAGGACTGGAATTTTGATATGGATCCTTCCTTTTTGGTATTTTTTGCGTTTTTTTATTATGTACATATACTTTTATGGTTTTTTCAGGAAAAACTCCGAGCATGGTCTTTATTCTTTCTCATGCTCGTTAAACTATGAGAATGTAATAGAGTAACCTTTTATCATTTTTTTCAGACTCATAATGGTAATAGGAAAAACAAACCCTATGGAGTCTCCTTTAAGAACTTTTCAAGCTCTCTAAACATGAAAGGATAGCAGAGCGACCTTGTTTTTTTCACGCTTGTAAAATAATTTGAAGAAAACATCTGATGGGTGGTAGATTATCTCTTTTTCGGTCTCGTCAGACTAACTTATGAAAAATGACATTTTGGAGTTTTCTTTAACTGTTTTTCAGACTCTATAAACATGAAAAACCCTTGAGTTTTCTTTCTTTGGACTCGTAAAACAAGCATCGAAAGGCCCATATGGGACCGAACCACTCCTTCCTAGGGTTCATTAAAAATACTCCGAGGGACTCATTCGAAGGATGAGATTACATTACAAGAATATGTTATCCTCCTCAAGATTGTGTAAAAATAAATAGGTACGCACCAGAAGTGGTGAGGGGAAATTGGGAAATAAATGTATATCTGTATCTGTGTTATTGGCAGTAAGTCTCTCTTGAACATGACACCCCTCTTCATCATTGTATCTGGGTTGGGAAATCCATTTGTCTCTCAATTGAACATTTACAAGTCCATATGTTTGGTCCTCCTTGAGTCAATGTTGCCAAGAAAATTGTCGTGTCATTCATATGTTCAAGAGAAGTCCAACCTAAACAAGCCTTCTATCAAGTCGACCATCTGCAGTCTTTAAAATCCTACCATGTCGGCCTTCCTTGAGTCAGTTCTGAATCACTTCATACTTTGATCTACTTCAAATCTATTGCATATTTCATGTCATTGATGGGGGATACATTAAGGCTCTCTTGTGACGAGTCTTTTCCTGTCGACTTCAACTCATTATCCGGGAGATAGACTTATAAATCATTCAGTACCTTGGAACCTACATGCTTCAATGACACGTTTCCTCACTTTCGACAATGGGTTCACATCATTGACCGCTGATTGGAAGATTCCATTGAGTGTTCGACTTCAAATCATTTATTCACATTCATTGGATTGTACTAGAGTACCTTGGGATTCATTGACATCAATGGTGATTTCCCTCACAATTTTTAATAATATTCATTAAATACAGGTAATCAAGTGGTTTCTACCGTGTTCAACTTCAATACATGTAATCACATGGCTAGATTCGTACTTCGAGATGATGGAAATGAAGACCTTGGATCTCACCATATCGGTCCAGGTTGTGATGGAGTATTCATAAGTCTGTATTGACACATAGATCCAGTGTTTATGTCTCGTGGCTATGTCCAAATTTGAATTCTTTAGAGCATAGATCCACAGTCTATTTCTCGTGGTTATGCTGAATCATGTTGACATGGATCCACAGTGTATGTTCGGTGGCCATGAATCACTTGAACCTTATGATTAGAGTCACTTGTAGTCTGAGTATGGGAATGCCTACCTCAGAATATGGTATATTATTATGCATATGCTTGATTGTTTGCAGGTTCCCACCGATGCGCTCCTTGTTTTCGACACACACATTCTACAAAGTATTTCAATTGTCATAGGTTCCAACTTCATACTTTAGGGGGAATTATTTTACACATTATTTTGGTCACCCCTGTGATCAACTGACAATATGTGCATAACTCATTTCTATGTTCCCTGAAGTTAGTAAAATGAGACTTTCTCCATTAAGAAGTGAATCATCCTTCTTTCCTTAAAATCCATATAAAAGGAGATCGTCTCACCCTACTCAATGCTTGGGGTGCGACGATGCTTGATCGTTCCATGTTGCACAAAAACTGGACTGCGGTGTCGCCATATGCTTCCTATGCATAGGGTTCAAGGATCCTCAAACAAGAGAAAAAGATGAAATTCACGAAAGTTCTAGAAGGGAATCTTCTAGAAGATGAGACAGCCTCCGATCTGTTTGGATCTTACTTGCTTCTCTGATTTAGTGGGATCATCCTAATCTCCTCATCCATCCCTTTTTCACTCTATATAAAGAGGGATCTCTCATGGGAAAGATAGAATTTCTTATGCATGAAGAATTTTGTTGAAGATTCTACTTGTGATAGCTTTGCTTTAGCTTTCTAGGCCAGGTTGTGAATACTCTTCATCAAAAAAATTGAAGCAAAGGTGTGTGTGTTGAAGCAAAGGGCCATTGAAAGGGACCTTGCAACATCAGGTGACATATAATTTTTTTGTTTTGAATTTCTTATTATATTTTGAATTTACTTTTTCTAAAAATAATACCAAGAAA
>JZKD02S2125837.1:3147-54481 GCA_000966675.3 Picea glauca
AATATCAATTTAAAGCATCAAAATGCATAAAAATAGCTTGAAACATAAAGATACCTTAAGTAGCCCCATTGAGTGGTAGGGAGATGTCTATTATGTCAAAAGAAGGCCAAAAGGGGTGGTACTGGGTATAGAAATGGAGGTCTTTGGAATATAATATAGGCAAAAACATGATCAAAACTGGAGACCAACATGCATGACAGTTCATGGCAAGGGAGAATCTACACATGTCCCCACATCTAGTATTGCAAGGGAGACGACGAAAATGGGAGATTTTTCATCAAAATTATGACACAGATACATTGTATATACATTAATGTAGAACCTGAAAGAAAAATGAAGAAAGATTGATGAAAACTTAAAACTTGCATCAACCAATTTGTGTACTTTGAAAGAAAATTAGGGTTTATGGTTTACATTATGAATTTATGATGGAAGAAAGTGGGTGTGTGAGTCAAATTTGAGTCCAGAAACCCTCCCATATCGTTAAGGCATGATAATAGTCTATCTATGTCAAATTTAGTGCATACAAAAACGGCTTGAAAACATTTCAATGTTGGCCCCATTCACAGGTCATTGTTGTCCATGTCTAGTCCTAGTACAATTTCCATTCCTTGTTCCTTGTAAAATTAGTACAACAGTACACACATCCCCACATCTAGTACAACAAGGGAGTATTTTTATGGTTTTGATTAAGAAATCAACGAAAAGGAGGGATTTTTCATCACAACTATGACATAGATACATTATATATACTACATTAATGTATAACCTAAAATAAAAATGAAGAAAGACTGATGAAAATTTAAAACTTGCGTCAACCAATTTGTGTACTTTGAAAGAAAATTAGGGTTTATAGTTTACATGATGAATTGATGATGGAAGAAAGTGGGTATGTGAGTCAAATTTGAGTGCATACAGAAATAGTTTGAAAAAATTTCAACGTTGGCCCCATTCACATGTCACTTTTGCTCGTGTCTAGCCCTAGTACAATTTATGTTCCTTGTTCCTTGCAAAATTCATTTGATGTTACACATGTCCCTACATGTAGTAATTCAAGGGAGTAATTTTATGGTGTTGATTAAGAAATCAATGAAAAAGAGGGATTTTTCATCACAAATATAACACATATACATTGTATATACATTAATGTAGAATCTGGAAAAAAAAATGAAGAAAGACTAATAAAAAATTAAAACTTGCATCAACCAATTTGTGTAATTTGAAATAAAATTAGGATTTATGGTTTACATGATGAATTTATGATGGAAGAAAGTGGGTGTGTGAGTCAAATTTTAGTCCAGAAACCCTCCCATGTCAAGTTTCAGTGCATATAGAAATAGTTTGAAAAAATTTCAATGTTGGCCCCATTCACAAGTCACTTTTGCTCGTGTCTAGTCCTAATACAATTTTTGTTCCTTGTTCCTTGTTCCTTGTTCCTTTCAAAATTTGTTCGACATTACACACGTCCCTGCATGTAGTACTTTAAGGGATTAATGTTATGGTGTTGATTAAGCAATCAATGAAAAAGAGGGAGTTTTCATCACAAATATGACACAAATATATTGTATATACATTAACGTAGAAACTGAAAGAACAATGAAGAAAGACTGATGACAACTTAAAACTTGTGTCAACCAATTTGTGTAATTTGAAAGAAAATTAGGGTTTATGGTTTATATGATGAATTGATGATGGAATAAAGTGGGTGTGTGAGTCAAATTTGAGTCCAGAAACCCTCCCATATCGTTTAGGCATGAGAATAGTCTATCCATGTCAAATTTCAGTGCATACAGAAACAGTTTGAAAACATTTCAACGTTGGCCCCATTCACAGGCCACTGTTGCTTGTGTTTAGTCCTAGTAAAATTTTCGTTCCTTGTTCCTTGTAAAATTCATTCGATAGTACACACGTCCCTGCATCTAATACTGCAAGGGAGAATTTTTATGGTGTTGATTAAGAAATCAATGAAAAAGTGGGGTTTATCATCACAACTATGACATAGGTACATTGTATATATAATATTAATTTAGAACCTGAAAGAAAAATGAAGAAAGACTGATGAAAACTTAAAACTTGTGTCAACCAATTTGTGTACCTTGAAAGAAAATTAGGTTTTATGGTTTACATGATGATTTGATGATGGAATAAAGTGGGTGTGTGAGACAAATTTGAGTCCAAAAACCCTCCCATATCATTAAGGCATGAGAATAGTCTATCCATGAAAAATTTTAGTGCATACATAAACAATTTGAAAAAATCTAAACGTCGGCCCCATTCACAGGTCATTGTTGTTCATGCCTAGTCCTAGAACAATTTATGTTCCTTGTTCCTTGCAAAATTCATTCAACAATACACACGTCCTCACATCTAGTACTGCAAAATATTTGTTTTGGTCCTAAGGTACTAATTTGTTTTGTCCCTTGAGCATTGTGTAGTCCCCAAGATCCATTATGTTTTTACAAAACATACTAATGGCATAAAATCTCCCACACAAATACCAAATATCCGCTAGATAAGCCTTTTGTCCTTTTTCAAGGACTATGTAAAGAATCTCAATTCTAAGAAGCTTCAAATAGGACCTAGGAACCTTATGTTCCTTCCTTAACCATGGGTGACATAACACTATCATTCAATAGTCAAATTTTCAAATTTCATTTCCATGCATCATGTGTGAGGTCTTGAGCCACCACAAAGGAAACATACAAAGAATATTTTTCTTATCAACAAGATATGGTACTATCCATTTTGAGGTTTAGAATAGGGATTGTTCTTATAGACTACACTACATTGAACCATATAATCCCTACACTCCTTGAAAACCATGTAACACCATTCAAATACACATTCTTGCGATGAATTAGCTATACTATCGACGGAATTTTTTCGTTGATAGTATAGCTAATTCGTCGCAAGATTATTTACATTCATCTCTCTTGAGACGAAACCAAATGATGCTTGAATTCATTTCATATTTGGTTTATCAAATTGAAATTAAAATTTGATACTTTGCAAGCCAGTTGTACCTTGAGTAAAGTAAAAATATGAAATTAGGAATCATTAACATATCTAGTAGAAAATATGAAAAATAGGGTTTATGGTTTACATGATGATCATATGATGATGGAATAAAGTGGGCGTGTGATTCAAATTTGAGACTAGAAACCCTCCCATATCGTTAAGGCATGAAAATAGTCTATCCATGTCAAATTTGAATGCATAGAGAAACAGTTTGAAAAAATTTCAACGTTGGCCCCATTCACATGTCATTGTTTCCCGTGTCTAGTATTTTTATGGCGTTGATTAATAAATAAACAAAAAATATGGATTTTTCATCACAACTATGACACAGATACATTGTATCTACAATATTGATGTATAACTTGAAATAAAAATGAAGAAAGACTAATGAAAACTTAAAACTTGCGTCAACCAATTTGTGTACTTTAAAAGAAAATTAGGGTTTATGGTTTACATGATGAGTTGATGATGGAATAAAGTGGGTGTCTGAGTCATATTTGAGTCCAAAAACCCACACATATCATTAAGGCATGCAAATAGTCTATCCATGTCAAATTTTAGTTCATACAGATATGATTTGAAAAAAATTCAACATTGGCCCCATTCATAGGTCATTGTTGCCCGTGTCCAGTCCTAGTACAATTTTTGTTCCTTGTTCCTTGAAAAATTAGTTTGAAAGTACACACATCCCCTCATCTAGTACTGCAAGGGAGTATTTTTATGGTGTTGATTAAGATATCAAGGAAAAAGAGGTATTTTTTATCACAACTATGACACATATACATTGTATATACAATATTGATGTAGAACCTAAAATAAAAATTAAGAAACACTGATGAAAACTTAAAAATTGCGTCAACCAATTTGTGTAATTTCAAAGAAAATTAGGGTTTATGGTTTACATGATGAATTGATGATGGAAGAAAGTGGGTGTGTGTGTTAAATTTGAGTCCATAAACCCTCCCATATCGTTAAGGCGTGTGAATAGTCTATTCATGTCAAATTTCAGTGCATATAGAAACAATTTGAAAAAATTTCAACGTTGGCCCCATTCATAGGTCACTGTTGCCCGTGTCTAGTCCTAATAAAATTTTCATTCGGTTAGAAAATACACAGGTCCATGTATATAGTACTACAAGGGAATATTTTTATGGTGTTGATTAAGCAATCAATGAAAAAAGGGGATTTTTCATGACAACAATGACACACATACACTGTATATACATTAATGTAGAACCTGAATGAAAAATGAAGAAAGGCGACGAATTGTATCCCATGTGTACATTTGAAGATACTTGCAACGAATTAGCTATAATTGGAACCACATCATCCATTTCCTTTGTTTATCCCATGTAAATATTCTTGTGATGAATTAGCTATACTATCTACGAACATTTTTCGTCGATAGTATAGCTAATTCATCGCAATATTATTTACATTCGTCACTCTAGCGACAATATCCTTTCTATGTATCTTGTGGATGAATTCCATTCTTTGTCCCTCTTACCGACAAAAATGTTTTCATAAGTTATGGGTACTAAATTATTCTTGATTTTCTCCTCTGATACCTATTCTTCAAGGTTAAAAAGATCAACATCATCTTAGAAGAGAATCCAATATCAATATATTGCTCTACTTCTATAGAAACTACTCTCTCTATGTTTTAAAAGATAACTACATCACACTACACTTAAATGACAAATTCCAACACTTGATGGTTTTAATTAGGATTCATTTCATATTTGGTTTATCAACTTGAAATTAAAATTTGATACTTTGCAAGCTAGTTGTACCTTGAGTCAAATACAAATATGAAATTAGGAATCATTAACATATCTACTAGGACATATGAAAAATAGGGTTTATTGTTTACATGATGAATTAATGTTGGAAGAAAGTGGGTGTGTGAGTCAAATTTGAGTCCAAAACCCTCCCATATCGTTAACGCATGCGAATAGTCTATCCATGTCACATTTCAGTGCATACAAAAATAGTTTGAAAAAATATCAACGTTGTCCCCATTCATAGGTCATTGTTGCCCATGCCTAGTCCTAGAACAATTTCCATTCCATGTTCCTTGTAAAAATTGTTCGACAGTACACACGTCCCCGCATCTAGTACTGCAATGGAGTATTTTTATGGTGTTGATTAAGCAATCAATGAAAAAGAGGGAAATTTCATCACAACTATGACACAAATACATTGTATATACATTAATGTAGAACCTGAAATAAAAATGAAGAAAGACTGATGAAAATTTAAAACTTGTGTACTTTGAAAGAAAAATAGGGTTTCAATGAAAATTCTATAGAAATGACAAACACGTCCATCGAAACTTTGTTGATGTAATAATATGAAAACAATATTGATGATATCTACGATCATGATGGTATAAAAATGAAATACCTTCTCTTGGTTTCAAGAATAATTTATCCTCTACTGAACAAGGCCAACCACGTGAATGTGGAATCTCATATGGCCCTTCCCCTCCCCCTCACATCAGTCTTGATTGATTCCTAATACCCAATCTATAAAATAGAAAATAATCAAAAGAAACGTCCTATTAAGATTCTTGCATAGAAACTATAAAAACAAAAATTAATGAAGGTACATGAAATTATGCATTTGTAAATGATATTTTTAATTTACCACGTACTTTAGTATACTGGAAACTATTTTCAGGTTTCACATAATAATTAAACAACATGTAAAATAGGATATAAAAACTTCGTATAAAACTTAAAAGCATGTAATTAACACATGCCATTATAAGTAAATTATTTTAAGAGACTAATTCATACAAATTAAAATATTATATAGTCAGGTAATTAATCCAACTTCAAAGTCTGTGTAATCATCCTTATTTTGTATCTTGATCTTCTTCATCGAAATCGACATCTGTATCATCATCCATTTCAAAACAGTTTTGAAAGGATTGACGATATCATCATCATCATAAATGTAATTTTTGATCATATTTGCATCAACATCATCATCAAGAATTGCAATACTGTCTCATATGCTTGGATCATGATCTTCTTTTTCTTGTTCATATGTGGACGCTGCATGATCTTCTTCATCTTGTTCATCTGTCAACCCTGCATGATCTTCTGACTCTTTTTTATCATGATCTTCCAGTTCAACTTGGTGTATGAGGTAGTGTTCTTGTGCATTGAAAAATGTTGGAGGTATATACTTTTGCATTTCAAACATTAGATGATGAATTTATCTCTTCCAATACTTTATATCATCTTCATGGATTTCTTTCAATGACAACCATCTACATGAAATCATGACACAAGAAAATAACATGTTTCAACATAACATAATATAATATATTACATTACAAGTAAAACACATGTCATTAAGTAAAACAATAATTTGAAAGAACATTTTGCATACAAATCACAACTACTTACCTCATGTATTTTCCAAGATCATATATAACTTGTTTGATGTTGTTGTCAAATTAATTTGGGAGAGATAGCGGTAGAACATACTCTAACAAAAAATAAATCGTTTTTTGTTGTTACCAAGGTAGACAAAAAAAATAAAAAATAAAAATATGTATAAGGCCAATATATATAAATAAGTATACCAAAATTATTACCTTAATGAAGGTATGCCAATCATGTGTTTTTACCCCACCAAATTCACCTTTCTTCGTTAAGATATTATTTATGTTTGAAGCAAAACTCGTGGGAAATTTAATTCTTTGAATGACCTCTTTTACATTATTTCATTATTGCTCTGTTAATAACCATGGAAGTTTATTTAGGTCTAGTCCATCTAATCTATTTGATCGGACCACACTTCACATTGCATGATTGGATTCCTGAATGTCAGTACAAATTTTGACAATTTTTTCTTTGTTCCTCCTACCATCTATGATTCGCCATAATGTTTATGTCACATTCTTCCTGATATGCATTGTATCAAACAAATGAGCTATTTTTATCTCCTCATAGTAGGAAAACCTCATTAATTGAGTGAGATAAAATTTCATTCCTCGTGGAAGCCCATTATTAATAGCTTCATGATGGAGGCCTTCATGAAGCATAAAAGAAATCACAAAAATAATTTTCAAATACGGTAAAATAAATTCAATGATTAAAATAAACATTCAAAACATTACATGATCTATGATACATAAAGAAATTGATTACCTTGATGATTTCTATTATATTCCAACCTCCATAGGTGAGGTGTCATTCTTCGTGGTTTTAAACCAATCTATTCTTTCCCATTAAAAATATGTTTTTAAGTAGTACAATACCTATGGTTCTTAGGGAGGAGGTGCCTATACTCATCAAACACCACCTTTCCTAAACTTTTTGAGTGACAATAATTCATCCTAGGACCACAAACTAGACATGAAAATTTACCCTTTGTTTGAAGACCTACAACAAATGGATTAATGTCAATTTTATGATGAGATTATTTAAAAATTAAACATGCATCATGATATCATTAAAAAATTATATAGTATTAAAGAGAAATATTAGAATGCTACCTACCACAAAAATGTGTTAGTCCCGGGGCATCATGAATTGTCCCTAAAATTATTCCACGGAATTTAAATTTCTTCTCTCTGATTGGTTTACAGATGTCATACATAGTGATGCCAACCCATAACTTTAGTAGCTTGTCGATAAGAGGCTCAATGTATACATTCATATCTTTAACCTGGTACTTACCTAATTGTTTGAAATTACACATAATTATTATAACCATGATATCATGTATATATATGTAAATAAATAAACAAAAGATATTATGCAAAAACTAAAACAAATGAAAATATTACATTAAAAAAATTAATGTAAACAAATAGCTGGAACAATCATTGTCAACATTATGTGCTCCCTCTTTATTGAAATACAAGGAGAAATGTTATTGCTGATAACAAAATAGGCCATACTGATTAAATAGACCTAAGATCTCTGAATGGATTAACACTGTCAGCTTCCATTGAAAGCCTAACATTATGAGGTTCATCTTTGAAATCTTCCCATTTTTCCTCAATTTCCCTAGAATAAGAACCATCGGCAGGCATTCAAAGAATACCATCTCCACTTCTGTTACATGCATGGTAATCCATAAATTGTGCTATGCTTTCACACCTGAACAATTGCTGCAAACATGGAATTATGGGAATATGATGAAGAACCTTTCGAGACACCCTTTTTGTTACTTGATCAGTTTGATATCTAATGATAAGACATTGCAAACATTGTGTTTTCAAAGAATGTTGTCCATAATATATAATATGATCATTAAGACATGCATCTGTAGTATGATAATCCATTTCAATGTCTTTCATAATGGCATGGAAACCTCAATACGTGTGAGGTAAAATATTTGACAATGGTAACAAAAATGCACCTAACAATCTACAACATAACAAATAACTAGTTAATGTAAAGAATATTAATTGTAAATATTGCATTCTTATTTTACACATTAATTAACACTAAAAAAAAATAGAAAAAAAATCAAAATTTAACATTTATGTATAATATGAGATGAAACATATTACATACCTTAGGATCTGTGTCATACAAGTGTTTGACAAATTATTCATAACCTTTAAGTTCACTAGAAACAATGTAGCGGAGAGAATATTTTCTCTTGATCCTTCATAAAGGCGTTTATTTTCATTTTCTAATAGAGGTTCATCATAAATACCATCATTGTACCCATCCTCATCCGATTGCGAAAACAAATCTTGGATCATTTGATTTGTCCCATCATCTTCTTCCATGGGATTATTAACTTGATTTGTCCCATCATCTTCTTCCATGAGATCCTCATTTTCTTGATCATGTTCCTCAACTTGTACAACATCATTTCTACTACCACTTGGTGCAATATTTTGTGGAAAGTTAGAGGGAAACTCTAACTTTATAATTACAAACAATCATGCAAAATTAGTGTGTACTATAACAAACATTCAAACAATATATATACATATATATAATTTTATATAAAATTGACAATATAAAAAAAGATAATGAATATATAGCTAATTACCATGGGACGATATATATTCGATCTGCCACCAATGTGCCCATATTTCCTACAATGTTTTGCAGTTGTTCCTATTAAAATTCTTACAGGATGTATGAGGCAACATTTTTTGCAAGGGAAATAGCATCTACCATCACCCTTTTCACCCGCTTTACTTTTTTCCCCACCTCTAATTATATTCTGCGATATTCTTCCACACAACTTCCGCACAAAAATACCCTTTTTGAATCGTCGTTGTTATAGAAATATTGTCGCAACATGTTTAATTTGCAAAATATTTATAGGTCATTGTCGTCGCAATTGCGACAAACATTGAACAAATTATTGTTGACTTTGTCAAAGAGTATAACGGTCATAATGGTCATATCGTCGCTCTTGTGACGAAAGTTGACCAAATCAATTTTTACTTTGTCAAATAGTATCATGGTCAATATGGAGTGTATCAAATAGTGTTACGGTCAATAGTTAGCATATCTCTTGCGAATAATTCACATGTTTGTCAAAAGAGAGACGATTGTTCACTATCTTCATGATCGTCACAAAATAGATGAAAGTTTGATTCTGTCGAGAGAGCGACGAATACAAGATGGATTTATAACAAAATTGAAAAATTGAACTTTTTTATTTGAATTTTGCGACGAAAGGGTACTTTCATCGCAAGTAGTCGTCGCAATTTTTTCAATATGTAGTAGTGATAGAAGACCTACAACGGATGATAAATAATTTTTCAAATGAAATAGTAGACATGAAAAGAAGTTCAGAGGAAGGAAACCAAGGCCAAAGACCTTATAAACCTTTTTTTTAAGAGAAACCCACCGTTCAAAGAAATTGAACCTCCCCCAACCAACTTAAACATTGACCTGGGAAATGTAGCATTTGACTCTTTCTGTACCTATCATCAAGAGAAACATTATGAAAGAGACTGTCCAAAAAGGGTGCATGCCATGAATTTGATGGCCAATCAGTTCTTAGACGCAGTTTCCCTTACCAAAAAATCAAGCGACTCAATGGTAAATATTGCAGATCAAGAGGAATTTGACCCCCTGGAAGAAATGACCATGTTGTTTTGGGATCTTGACTTTCCAATTCCTTCCGATGATATATTTGAGGTTCAATAACCACCCAATGAGGTCTTGGTTGTACAAACCCGAAGTAAGGATCAACCGATCTCAAATGACCTTACCATTGTCCAAAACTCAAGAGGAAAACAAACAACCGATTACCTGAAAGCACCTTTTGTCTCCCAAAGAAATCCTATAAACATCCATACACGAGAATCACCCAATATAGACTACAACATAGTAGAGGATTTAAAAATATTGAAGGCAAATGTATCAGTCATGGACATGTGTAGAATTCCCCAGCAAAAGGACTTTTTTTTACAAGCCTTGAAGTTAGTAGAAACCCCTATGGAAAGCACTGAACAAGGGGAAAATCCGTCTCCCACATATCTAAAAAATAAACCAAATGTGAACGCTTTCTCTGTAGATAAAAAAAAAATCCTTTTTTCCAACCGTTCCTTCTAATGTTTGAAATCTTCAACATAAACCTCCATAATTGTTTAGTTGACTTAGGGGGGTCCTCTAATGTCAAGCCATTATCTATCTATAATAAATTAAATGCAATCCTACTCAATAGTGATAAACACATTATACAACTAGACAGAACTTAGGTAAACTTTATTGAAGAACTCAAGGATGTCATGATCAAAATGGCTACACACCCAAAATTTGTTCAAGTAATTGACATCATCGTAGTGGATATACCAAAAGCTTATGGACTACTACTTAGTCGAGATTGGTACGAAACTTTGAATGGATACTTTAACACAGACTGGGATCACCTCTGGTTTCCATTAAAGGGACACACAAATATAATTAGTATCGATAGGGAAAGGTATCTCAAACATATTTTCATTGATTTAGAACCCCTCAACGAACCCTCGTCGGAAGAATTCCCCGTGCTAGTCAACTACTCCAACGATTCTCTTTTCGGTAATTTCTCCCCTCTCTCATCTGATGTACCTCTTACTCAAAACTCCAAAATACATTTTCAAGTAAATCTACTGGTAGCGGTGGAATAAACCCTCTTTTGTCAAGAACCTCTGTTGGAAACCACGGACAAAATAGGTGGAGAGGAGAAGGAAGTTAGTAGGCATGGAGAAGCTGATGATTTTCACTCACAAGTTGAGACCATTTACTTTGATGGGTCTAAATCGCAAGAAGGGTCAGGGGTGGGATGTATCCTCATTGATCTGAAGGGGAAACAAAATTTCATGTCTTGCAGAATTGAATTTGAATGCACTAATAATATTTTTGAGTATGAAGCTTTAGTGTAAGGACTAAATAAATCCATAGACTTAAACGTTAAAGAAATAAAGGTTTTTGAGGACTCTAAAATTATTGTTAGGAATGTAAAGAATACTATACATTGCAACTCTCCCCACCTGAGGAATTACCAACAGGAGGTGCGCATGCTAATAGAACATTTTGAATACTTCAACATAACATCGATTCCCTAGACAAAGAATACTATTGTTGACTCCCTGGCCACTGCTCCCTCAAGGATATCCATTTTATAAGACTATGAAGCCTCTAGGTTCACTGTGGAACTACTCTACAAGCCATCAGTTCCCAAAAATATTTCTAATTGGAAGGTCTTTGAAGGAGATGAACAAATTATAGACTTCCTAACCAATTAGGAAAATTTTAAAGACCTGGATATTGACGATGAAGTATTCCAAGATAAACTAGTAGAAACTGATTTCCATGAACAAACAGGGGAAACATATAACTCTAATATCAAACCAAAGTTTCACACGATACTGAAATGGGTAGCTAATTTGGAGAATCTCTTTGAATTAAGGGAAATATTTAAAGGGTCAACAAACACAAAGACCGAGAGCTCATGTCCCATGTGCGAGACTATAAATCTAGGAACCCCGAAAAACCCTAAGAATATAAATCTAGGCAAGAAAGTATCTAAAGAAGAAAGGAATTCCTATCTCAAACTTTTCAGATAATATCAAGATGTTTTTGCATGGTCCTACCAAGATATGAAAACTTATTACACTCACATTATCCAACACACAATCTCATTAAAATCCAGAGTAAAAACCTTCCAAAATAAGCTTTGGAAGTACCACCCATATCTGGAACCCCTCATGTATCAAGAGTTAAAAAAATTATTGGATGTTAAAGATATGTTTCAAGTTAGACACTCTTCCTGGGTAGAAAATTTGTTTCTTGTTAGAAAAACATCTGGGGAAATCCGCATGTGTGTGGATTTTAGAAACCTCAACAGAGCATTAGAAAAGGACAACTACCCAGTCCCATTGATGGAACAACTCTTGTAGACCGTGTCTGGTTCTGATATTTTCTCCCTACTAGATGGTTTTTCAGGTTACAACCAGGTTCTAGTTTCAGAGGAAGACCGATTGAAAACTACCTTCTGAACCAAGTGGGGAAAATTTGAAAATAAATGCATGCCCTTTCGGATAATTAATGCAGGGGAAAACTTCCAGAGGGCCATGGATGTGGATTTTTGGGTATTGATCAACAAGTGAGTAGTAGTCTATTTGGACGATGTAACATTGTATTAAAAAAATAGAGAAGATCACATCCAATATCTGATCCAGATTTTTCAAAGGTGTAGAAAATACGGTATATCTTTAAACCCTAAGAAAACTATCTTTGGTGTCAAGGAAGGGAAATCACTAGGTCATATTATATCTCAAGTAGGAATTCACATAGACCCAAAATGAATTAAGGCAATAACTCATCTTCCCTTACCGCACAACAAAAAGGCTATGCAATCCTTCTTTGGGAAAATCAATTTTGTGAGGAAGTTGACCCCCTATTTCATTGAATGTATCAAACCCTTACAAAAAATGATACAAAAAGATGATGAATTTAAGTGGGATGATGAATGAAAAAGTTCTTTCAGTAATATTAGGACTGCAATATCTCAAGATCCAGTGTTGCGAAGTCTCGAATTTAGCAAAGGTTGTTTCCTCTATAATTTTGCCTCCGACCAATATTTACCTACAGTTTTAAATCATAAGGATGATGACAAAAATGAGGCCCCGATCTCATTTAGGAGCACTAATATCCAAGGGGTCAAACTGAATTACCCTGCTATGGAAAAACATGCATATGCGATATACAAAGAAGTAAAACATTGCATATCTTACATCCTAAAAAATCACACCAAAATCATTGTGCCTCATCCCACATTCTAATCCCTATTCAATCAACAGGATATGGTGGAAAGAAGAGGAAATTGGATGGAAGTTGTCCAAGAGTTTGATCTATATATAAAACCTACCAAATTGGTTAAGGGACAGGGATTGTGTAAACTAGTCGTTGAAGCCCAAGACTAAGTAAATGAAGACTTCAGGTGGGAGAATGAATTGACGTTATGATGTAGTGAAGATTTTTATGTTCCCCTAGGGAAAGAGTCTTGGTATGAAAAACTAATCTATATCCTACATCACGAGACGTGTCGAGAAAACCTGAACCCTAAGGAAAGGAGAGCTCTTAGACTAAAATTGGCACAATATCGCCTTGCGTAAATTATGATGGGGTACTTTTGAGATGTGTCGAATGTGAAGACACATAAAAGGTTCTCAAATGGCCTTGCAGGTGGAAACTTTGTAGGGAATACCACCTCTCACAAGATACTGAGATTCGACTATTACTGGCCTATTATGTTTAGGGATGCTCATACATACACTAGAAACTGTAAAATTGTCAAATGAGTGTGGCGAGGGAAAAGAGAGCAGTTGCCCCACTCCAACCAGTGGCCATATCCAAACCATTCGAGAAATGAGGGTTATATTTTATAGGACAGATTACCCTGAGTTCTTCAAAACAACATAGATACATACAGACTGCTACGGACTATTTTACAAAATGGGTAGAGGCCATCCCTCTGACTCATGTAAATGAAAAGGTGGTAATTCAATTCAGATAAAAACTATTGATCACAAGGTTTGGTATTCCTTCCATTATTTTTTTTGACAATGTCTCTTACTTATCTTCCACCCTACTAACAGAGTTCTCTCTAGACAAAGGAATCATTATTAGATACTCTGCAAACTACTATCCACATGGGAATGGAGTGGTAGAATCAGCCAATAAGAATCTAGTGAGGATATTGATGAAAAACTTTTCAGACAATCAAAGGAATTGGCATAGTTCTCTTCATAATTCCTTATGGGATTATAGAGTAACACCCAAGGAAGATATAGGGAACTCCCCATACTTCCTGGTATATAGACAAGAATCCATTCTCCCGAACGTGCTATACCTTCCATCTCTTCATCTTGCACAAGGATCTCGAGTAAAAACTTCATCAATTGTTCAACAAAGAATTGATACCCTCCTCATGCTGGAAGAAGAAAGAGAGAAAAATAAATAAAAGTTCATCTCTCATTAGAAGATAGTTAAAATGTGGGTTGACAAGCATAATGCCAGAGAGAAGAATTTGGAAGTAGGAGACTTAGTCCTGAAATGGGATAGGGAAAATGAACTGAATGGAAAAAATTTAATGTCTTAGAATCTGTGGATCAAACCTTTCTAGGTAGCTGAGATAATTCGGGCAGGCACATATCAATTGAAAAATCTGAGGGGGGAACTCGACACCATCTCGATGAATGGCCAGGCCCTAAAACAATATTTCTGTTATAAAATAATGTGTATGTTTTCATGTTATTTTATTTTGTAGGTGGTAGGTAGGATGATTGTGGATTCCTCTATTTCCATTTTTATTTTGAGAAATAAAGTTGTGTTCCACAAGGAATTGGTTGACCTTAATCAATATGACATAAAAAAAAATGTTCCTGACTCATGCTTACGTGCAAGACAAGAAACATTAGGCAAATTGTGGTTTTATTAAAAGGGTTTTGTATCTAATATTTTCAAATAAAAAACCTTGGCAAATGATGAAGTGTCTTCCTGGTGGTCTGGTAAAACCTGAAGGGAAATATGGTAAGTTGGAAAGGACTACATGTACCTCAAGATATATCTAGAAAACATTTCACCTTAACCATCTCATCTTGCAGATAACAAATGTCCTCCTCTCCCACTCGCTCAAGGCATCTCTACCAAAATTAAATAAATTATATCAAATGAGCATGAAGTAGGAGAGGGTATGCAAGTAACTCTGTCGAGGCTATGGAATCCTTTTGGCAGTAGAGCAAGGTTTGTGACATTGGGGTGACTCCGTTGGGGCTATGGAATCTTGCTAGCAGCAGAGAAACATCACAACAAGTGAATGATGATAACTAAAAGGCTTGGTGCTAGTGAATGCTTTACTCGACTCTTGTCAAAAGGGTGTATGGGTCATGGTTAAAGGGAACAAAGGGAATAAAGGTTGAAACCCAACAAACATGCACATATTCATGAACTGTGGAATTTCAAATGCAAGGATAGAAGAGACTCTGATAAAAGAAAAACCAATTAAGTTCTTAACCATATTCTGCATCAGCTAAGCCCGGGGAAGGAACATAGATTTTTCTTTCACCCAGTAAGTCGCCATTTGCTGAGAGATCAACACACCCTAAATTTATTTCACTTTGGGGAATGGTTTATTTTTGTTTTGTTTTCATGACTCTTATCAATCAAGTCATATTGTTTTGAGCTTGTTACATGAAACCTTGTGTCTAAAAGAACTTGACATCCTAACTAAGAATCTGCAACTAACATTTCACCTAACATGACTGTGTTTGACATCTATAAAATTCAAGCTAGTAAAGTGGTGACACAGTTACAATATTCGTCGATCGTCGATGCATCATTGGTTTTGGTAGGAGATGCAGTTGGTTTGCATAAATTTATTCTCAATGAAAATTCAGGAGATAGTCGATCCCCATCGGTATAAGAAAAATACGAGAAGGATAGACATGGACAAAATTCATAAAGAAATCACCGATAGCGGATGACCGATGTTCTTTATTGGGGTCGGGGAAAGATAGAAGGGTTAAAACAATCATTTTTTGTCTTTGATAAAAATATCACCAATCGTCGATCCCTGATACACTTTTGACATCAAGACATTTTTGAGAGAGACGATCTGGGAGCACTTTGGTAGGTTTATCGCCGATCATCGATCTTGATAATTTTCAGCATCGACAAGATAGGATCGGGTTTTAGAACGTGTATCTTAAGGAAAGCCCCAATTCTGATTAACATGAGTAAATGAAGACATTGGTCTCGAGTTCCATGTGTATTTATCATGTAAGGGTGTCCTACGACCTAGTTTTATCCCGATTCATATTAAGGTTCCCTAGGTCCTAGTTAAATCTCCTAGTCATCTTTTCCACATGAGCTCTGTATGATAAATCGATTGGCATCAGAGAGTTTGCAAGAATATATCAATGAAAAGTATTCAAAGAAGAATCTTACCCCCAACTCACCAACTAGACTAGCAAAACAATGGGATGTTTTCGGCATAAGATACGATTGGATTCTGACATTTAATAGACAATTTAATGCTTCATCCTGTATTTTTTGATACCTCGTGCATCGATTGAACAACAACAATTTGAATTCATCGATAGGACACATTACAACCCACACCTACATCATCAACCCACGATCCAATTTAATTTTAAATGTCTTTGAATATCTGGCGGTGGATTTAATAAAACTACACTCAGAACTCGAATTGAATGGTTGACGAGACAAGCTAAGTTCATCCCTATTTAAATATCTAGAATGGTTTTGATCAAATTCATTCTGCACACAAGTTTGAATTCTAGAGCATCCGAAGAAGCAAAGAAAATGTCTCGACACTGTGCTGATCCTCAGATTATCAAAACTAGGTTAAACAAGATGCAAAGGTATGTGTTCAAGTCTATCAATTTGGTTGTCATGATTTATATATGCATTTGATTTATTACAAGGTCTCTAACTATGGTCTAGATACAGGTAAAATTCCTCTGAGAAAGCCAAACACCAAACACTCGTAGAGAGAACCCAAGCTAAAGGAAGTTGAAACAGGTGAAGGTTCTTCTCCTGGTATTACAAGGCAGTTGGAGTACACTCTCAGGGAAGAGTCGGTCATAAAAACCTTAGCGAAGAAAGACTTTGTCCAAAATCCGGTCTTCGGTGATATAGAAGAAAGCATCGGATCCAAGATAATGCTCCTACAATGGGGGGACCTTTTCAACAAAATCAACTGGGAGGAGTACCCAAAATATATCTCACATAAAGACCTAGATGTAAGATCTCTTGATGACCAGGTGTTCCTAAATATCTGACGGTCATATTTACAAATGGTAGCCAACAAAACCCTGATTTTCCCTTGCATAGAGGTCTTGAAGTGGCTAATCAACCATACAGACATGCAAAAGTTCTTTATGAATGATGATAATGGCAGGTGTATCAGATATTTACTCCTGAAAGAAGTCCAAAAGTAATACAAACTCAAAGTCTCAGAGGAGAGGATAAACACAGACTTCGTGGTGAATTTATATGAATTCCATGACACCAAGCGGTTGATGGAATCATGGTGGAAGGAGGAAAAAAAATTTACAAACCAGAGTAGTGGCTCGTATGGAAAAATCAACCTGAGGAATCCATACATCTACTTGATGGCTCTCATCTACTGACTGTATGGAGAGAAGGACTGCTCCAAGTTTTTGGAAGCATGGATGCCCTTGGCATACACAGTGGCGATCTCCGAAAGTAGCTTCAATTGGGAAGAGATAATTTTCAAACAATTGAGCATATGTGTACAATAGGCTCAGACACTGAAATAAGGGGAAGCAACCTCTTTCCACATGGCCTCATACCTTCTCGATGTGATATGTGCAAGAAATGTCTTCGTCGGCATGAATCTAAGATGGAATTTTGCAGAGATCCCTGTTCATGTTTATTTCAAAATACTTTGGGAGAATAGGTAAAAAAAAATCCTACGCACCCATTTCCGATGAATTGATCACTCATATTCATTTTATTATATTTAAAAAAGAATGCCCGAGATTATCTGCAGCAACCAAGAAAATGGTAGAAAAGGTAGGCCACTCGCATTTTGATGAACTCTCAACCTATATTAGGGTGTTCAGGGCCACCGAAGAATGGAATATACTCCCCTCTCATGTCTCATACCATCTCATTATGGGAGAAATATGATATCATACCATCATGCAGGGATATAACGCCACACTAGTTAAGGACAAGAAGCGGGATTTCATACCCTATGGTTTCCATGTGTAGTTTTATCTAGTAAAGGAAATTTTTCAAGACAAACAAGAAGAGCTGAGCCAACTTGAATTCAGGTTCTCGATAGGACAATTCTAAAATTATGACCCTAAAGGCCTGGTCCTCCAACATGCTTCACAAGTATCATCTTGTTGGCCATACACACATGATAAATTTGAGTATGAAATTTTCACAGAGTGCACTTAGGACTGGGAGGAGGTAGAAAAGAGGATGAGAAACCCAAATATGACCAGGTTCAAGGCCATGAGCATGGAAGAAAAGGTGGAAACAATAGAACAGTCAACTCAATATTTCCTCAAAGTTCAAGAATAGATCAAAGTGACAGAAACTACAAAGGCATAAAGAAGAGGATTGATATTGCTAGAGGGGCCACTAAGAATCATTAATCAGTTGGAGAATGATCCAGATCTTGTATAAATGTCAAGGATTCCCATTGATGACCCAATCACAAAAAGAGGATATCCAATTGGCTTAGAGCCAATACAAGTTGAAGAAATCATCAGGCCCGAAAACCCTGAAGTTCAATCACCGCAGATTAGATCACTAGGGGGAATTTAAACCCAACCTAAGATATCGAGGACACTAGGTAGTAAAAGTGTACCTATCCCTTTGTTCGACTTAATAACAATCTATGATGATGAGGAGAGTTAGGAGGTTTCCGTGGTGACTCCAGTATAGATTACAGAGGAAAGGGAACCTGAGAGAGAATCTACCCCAGGTCTCAATTCTCCAATTCAAATCCTTTCGCAGAGCAACCATGAGGTTGAAAGTTCCCTAGAAACTGAGCTACTGGACTTGTCAGGAACCCCAATGGACAGAGTGATGGATGAAATGGGATAGAGAGTTTAGAAAGAAGAAGTTCCACAGCAAGAAATCGTCACATCGACAACCGATTACCAAGTAAGTACTGAACCTACCCATGGTGCTTCAGTTTTGGTCAATACCTCACCAGCCGATGAGAAACAAACTGAGGTTGACCCATTGGGACATATGGAAGAAGTTCAGGACCCTTTCCTAGAATAGGTACACATAGTCGGGATCCTGGGAAATACTCTAACCTGGGGAGAATAATAAATCCCCGAACCGGTTGATGATGTCGTCGATATACAAGAGATTTTCTATGACTAAAAGAGAAAATACATCATGAAGAGAACCACTAAGAAGAGGAGGATTATGTTATATAGTTCTATTCTCATCACCATATAGGAGAATATTCTCAGCACATAACACGCCAAGACATCCGAGCTTATTGACACAGGGATGGCCATCATAGATGCCACACTGGATAGAGAAAGAAGGGACGAAAAGGAGCTGGGCGCCATGCTTAAGGAGTTAGAGCATATGTACCATTTTGAAAAATACTATCATGAATCCACACAAGCCACAATGTTTTTGAGAAGTGAGTTCCAAGACACTTATGTCAAATTCATGAATGAACGACACCTTTTAACTGTAGGTATAGCCGAATTTCAAGAAGACACCCTTATGGCATTAGCGACCTGCAAGGATGTGGAGAGGTGGTATGAAAAGGATCATCAAGTAGTGGAAAGGATAGATTACATCAGCACAGTTCAAAAGGGATGAGACACTGAAGAGAATGACATTTGGGTACTAAGAGATAGCTATTACACATCAAAATTACTCACTTCAATAGTGTCACAAGTGTTGTCATTACAAGTGTTGTAAGTGTCGCATCTTGTGCGCAAGTGTTCCATCTTGACCACAAGTTTTGCAAACATCATACTACCATATTGCCTATGTCGTGCCTCTAGCGACATTATAAGGACACTTAAGACACCTCAAAGAATGGTTTTGAAAAGGAAAAATCACTTGACAAGGAGTACAAGCCTTTTGCCACTGAAAAAACTACTTAAAAATGATTTTTGGAAGGAAACACTCCCTACCCACTGTTAGGTAGCACCAATGCTCCCTAGACTTCTTTTGGGGAGCGTTGAAACTCTCTGTGCACCCTTTTGGGGGAGCGCTACCCTTCCTAAGTGAATTTTGGTTTGTTGGAGGAAAAATAGGGAAGAATCCCCTCAATATATGAAGTTGGTTGGATTCGAATATGAGTTCAAGGCATGATCTTAGGGAAGATCCATAATTGAAGGATAGGAATCCTCAACTTATCCCAAAGATATCTCAAGTGGTTGGGCCTCTCCAAGCCTATATAAGGAGGCCTTCTCATGGTGAAAGGCAGATGAAAAGATTGGAGGTATGAAACCTATGATCTCATAGGAAACATACAGTACAGAGACGGAGATTGAGAATTACACCAAACTTATGATCCCATAAGTGGGATGCCATTGAAGCATAATCCATGTAGATTACTTGAGAAAAGGGGTTGGAAAAGGAGAGTTGGAAGAAGTTGTTTCACCTTCATCAGAGGATTATAAGTACTCTTCATTTCTTCTAATTAATATACATACATGCTTGGCCTGTTTCTTTCAAGTTTATGTTTGTTCCACATGAACTTGTCTTCAGTAGATAGATCTGTATTTGAGATAATCTCGGTAGAATAGGAATCTTGTTGTATCTTTGTCTGTTCTACAGGACCTATCGAGGAGCTTGGGATTAAAGATCAACTTGGACTTTTCGAGGAAAAACACCATTTAAAAAGGTACACTTTTCTTCTTCCTCTTCATTCATTAGCTTAATTAGATCTAAAAGGATGTCAGTGACCAATGATAACACCCTTTTTGTCTTAGTTTTAGGGTTCTAGATACCAAGAGGGAATCCGATTGTTCGTAGGAGGATTCACCTGTAACAAAAATTGGTGATTCCACTGGGGAGGAGATATGATTTTTGTTTCCTTTCCTAGATCTCGTTTTGGCCCTTTTCCCACTTCTTGACCTTCTCCATATTGTCTTTGATTCTTAGATCTGATTGATTGGCTCTTGATTTCATCACCTTCAAGTTGATTGACCGAGTTTTCTTGATTTTTTGACTTTCTAAGCATTTTTTCTAAATTGTTTAGAGGTCAGTGCCTACCTACCCTTGCTATCAGAGTGTTGGCACTCCCTAATAGGCTTACACATAGTGTTGGAACACTCTGGTGCCCCTTACACTAGAGCACTGCCCCTTTTCTGTGCAAAATCCTCTAGGGTTTCATTCTCCGAAGTTCATTTTTTTTATTTTGGCACTTTCTCAGAGTCTTATCATCTCATTACATCCTTGATTTGGCCTTCAACACTCTCCTTTCTATGAATTGATCACCTTTTGTTTGGAATTTTGACTTTTTTCTTTCCTTTCCTTGAAGTCACTCTTTGTCTTTGTTGATTTAGAGTCAACTTATTGTTTTCTTCTCATTTATCTAACTGAGTGGAAGCTTTTGTGAGGAAATTCAAAGGTCTATGCACCATTCCATTTGATCTTTGAGGTAATATTCCCAAGCAATTAAGTGTTGAATGGTTTCTCTATTCTCCTTATCTTTTCTTGGATTCTTCTTTAGATTTTATTGTCTTCCTTGAATGCTTGCATTTAAAGTAGCAGAATTGCATTTTTTTGACATTTTGGGACATTGTGCATCTAAAATGATGAATGTTTTATCCTTCTCAGAGAATTTATTTCATCGAAAAAAAAAGATTGCATCTTCATCTCTTTGCATAACTTTCAAGTCGGTCAAAACACCATATTGTCCACACCATTTTCCTTTTGAGTAACAACAACTTTAAAAATCAAGAGCTAAACTAAAATTGATTAGAAATTTTTACATTTTCTGGTAGAAAACCTACATTAGATTAGTTGTAGGGCTTTGGAATAGGTATGAAAGATAAATTTCCAAAGCTACAAAAAAACATAGGATCTTGTGTTAGGGAGCGGTGAAATCCAATTGTTGCATTTTGTCTTGGGAAGCCCTTCTCACACAAGGGTCAATCACGAGGTCGCATTAAGATTGGAAGAGCTACTCACCCTGATTTTTTGTTCTTGGTGTAGATATTGCGTGTATTATGGGGGTCTCTTGAAGGTATACCCAAAATCATGAGTGGAAGCCTTTCAAGTTGATTTCGGGCTAGATACCCTACCCTTGTGAGTGGATCGGACTGTCAACTATTTCCCCATGCATCATTGTTGTTGTTGGTAACGTTAGTGGCTTATCTCTTTAGGTTCTTTACATAAGGTGACTATGGAGGGGTAAGTCTTCATGGTACCTGGAATCGACATTGGTCAGACTCACTCAGGTTCCTTGGAAGGTATACCCATGATTGTGTGTGGGAGCTTGCACCAGTGTGTAAGTCCATTAAGCATGTCGTCAACGTAACTTTTCCACCTACTCTATCTCAGCTTCTTCTTAATTTGTTCCAGCAACGTTGGATTTCATCACCAACTAGTGTGCTCATTATGAGAAGGTTTTGTTTTCTTGATTGCTTACTAGATTTTTAGTGTTTGTTGTTTGTGCTCCCTAGCAGAATCTAGGTTGGATTTTTATTTTTATGGCATCAAATCCTGAAATAACAAATGAAGGAACCCCTTTTCTAGGGGAACCCTTTGTTTTTCCTTGTTATGGAAATGTTGGTCCTACTTACATTGCTACTTTGAGTCTTCCAAGTCTCACAATTGTGTTACTGGTAGGGTTGTTTTCCACTTCGGTCATCTCGAATGAAGGCGCTTCATATGTAAGCGCACCACGCACACATCAACATCATGTTGACCTTTCTCCTTCTTCACCTATCAGGTCTCCTTCTATTTCTCCTTCTTCACCTAGTGAAAGCTCTCAAGTGAGTATCCAGATTGATAAGAAGAAGAAGAAACAAAAAGAGAAGAAGAAGAAGAACCATAAAGGGAATAAGCCTCCAACTACATCAAATGTTGGATCTAAGAAACCAACTACTGTTAATAGTACTGGGAGTGTTGATAAGGTAGATAAGGTTAAAACGAGGAATCTGAAACCCAAATTCCCTTATAGTCTTTGTAAGGGTGACCACTTTCTGAGGGATTTCCCTGCTATTCCCAAGGTCTTATAAGTGTGGTTTTCCATGTCATCATCCCCTGCTGGTCATGCCAGTGATACCCCATCAACTAGTGACATTAAGGTTGGTAAGAAGAAGACAACTGTCAAATTCCCTTGCATGTTATGCAAAGGTGATCATTATTCTCACCTTTGTCCTCGTATGGACGAGGATTCTTCTCTTTTGGAAAAAATTCAACCTCCAAAAGGTTATCGTAAGCTTTATCCCAACCCATCATTACTTAATGGACTGGTCAATCTGGTTCCATCCCCATTCATTATGGTTGATCAAGTGGTCAATCTAGTTTCACCCTCGGTTGAACCACATCGATCAACCCCACTTTTCATCTGGAAAGTGAAACCCGAATGATTGATCCAGTCCCATCATTAGTCAGTCCCACCCTTCATACGAAGAGTGTCAAAGTGGTCTACCCGACTTCGCCATCAGTTGATCCCACTCCTCCATTGAGAAGAATCAAAGTGGTTTCTCTGGTTACTTCATCGGTCAATCTCGCTCCTCCTCTGACGAGTGCTAAAGTGATTGATCCAGTCCCTTCCTCGGTCAGAACCACCCTTAATCCAAAGAGTGCCAAAGTGGTTTCTCCAATTAGATCATCTGTCAATCCCACCCTTCCTATAAAGAGTGCCAAGGTGTTCGATCCAATATCATCATCGATCGATCCTACTCTCCCGTCAGAGAGTAAACCCAATTCTACCCACATTTTTCTCATTGATACAGGATCTACCATGCCAGCAGGAATTCCTCCTTCTCCTACAAAAACCCTTCCAAGTAATGAGGCCATCCTTTTTTATTGGGGTGTGCTAACTAGACTTCATCTTCCCTCTCACATGCCTTTCAATATTTCGGTAAAATTTTGTGGTCGAGATGCTCCTCATATGCTGATAGATGAAGGTTCATCCATTATTATTTCTTCCTCTATTTCTTGGCAAGATTTGGGTTATCCTAATATTGTGTCGGTTACCCAGACTCTGTTTTCTTTCAAAAGGAGAACCAGTCACCCTTTAGGGATCCTTCCTTAGTTTCCAGTAACTTTGGGAGGGAAAATAGTCTTTATTGATGTTATGGTAGTCCAGGACCACTTGGATTTTGATTTACTCCTTGGGAAAGATTATGTCTATGCCATGAAAGCTATTGTGTCCACTCTTTTTCATGTGATATCTTTCCCGCATGATGGAAGAATGGTGACTATTGATAAACTTTCGTTTGTTGGCCCTGACTTGACCATCAACCCAATGACCTCCCTAAACAAGCCTTATATGTAGTTGGTATCACCTCTGCCACAGGTCAATTATGTGGCGTTGTCTCCCATGACTTCAACTTCTGATGACTTAGATATGATAGTTGACATGGTGATCTCTTCGATAGGGCTATTGGAACCTAATCTCCTTACCCCTAGTGAGACCCTCGACATGTGTTCCTTCGGGAGCATTCTTCTTCCATCTAGTGAAGATATATTAAAAGCCATGACCGAGTTTTGTCCCTTGACATGGTATCCTTCCAGAGAATCATCCTCTTGGATTCCATAATGAAACAGAGGATACACACATAGTTTCTCTTCTCTGTGGAAATCTCGTTAAAAAATGAAACAGAAGTCACGAGCATAGTTTCTCTTCTCTGTGGCAAGCTCCTTAAAAAATGAAACAAATGTCATGAGCATAGTTTTTTCCTCTCTATAAAAAGATCGTTAAAAAATAAAACAAAAAACTGGGGATTGAACCCAGAGCCTTGAGAATAGTTATTTTCCTGTGTCAAGCTCATTAAAAAATGAAACAATCACCTCTCCTGTCAGGTCGAGTCTTTTGCCAGATATCGAAGATGTCGAGTCGAGTCTTTCATTAGCTCTCGTATTTGAACCTTCATTTTATCCACCTGTATCCTTTTTCTCCAGCTAGTATAGAAATTGGTGACAACCTTAAAGTCGATGAATAAATTGAAGCTTGGGGAGCATGTCTCTATAATTTGATGATCATTCTGGATTTAAGCCACTAACTTTCAAGTTGGGGGTAGAGTACCAAGCTTAGTCTTTGTTATTTCTCATGCTCGTAAAAACATGATATTTTAACTGAGCAACCTTTTATCTCTTTTTCAGGCTCGCATGGATATACGAAAAAGGAACCCCCTGGAGTCTTCTTTAAACTCTTTTGAAACTCTCTAAACATGAAAATCTTGTCGAGTGATCTTTCTTCCTTTCCCACTCGTTAAAAGGTTTGAAAGGGCATCTTTCGAGTGATAATTTATCTATTTTTCAGCCTCGTGAGACTAACATTATGAAAAAGGAAAACATTGGAGTCATATTTAATTTCTTTTCAGACTCTCTAAACATGAAAAATCATCGAGTTGACCTTCTCTAAACTCGTTTAAAAAATCATACATTGAAGGCCCCATATGGGATCAAACCCTTACTTCTTCCAGTTTGTTAAGCAAAGGAAGATGAACTTACCAAAGGTGAGTTATATCGATCATGTGTTACGCTCCTCAAGCTTGTTAAACCAAAAAGAGGTACCTGTCTATCTATATGGGGGAAAAAATTGAAAGAAGCAAGCCAAGCAGTTTTTGAGAACTTTACTAGTGACCTTACAGTCACCCTTGAACAAAGAATTTTATCTTTGCATGCATTTCAATCTGCTAAACCTATGCATTGAACCAATCCTTTGAGTTTCCTTAATCCTTTGGGTCACCCGACATAAGTCACAGTATCCATTGCATTATCAAGTTTTGGTCCCTGTCAAGTTTTTGTTGCCATGCCTTAGTGTTCAAGGGAAGTATTTTCCTTGAGAGTCAACCATCACAAATATAATGTTTCAATACCTGTGTCATTTCATATTCATTTGATCCATCAATTACATCTCTGTGTCAGTTTCATGTCGTTGATGAGGGATACATCAAAGCCCTCCTTTGACGAGTCTATTCATGTCAACTTCAACACATTATCTAGGAGCTAGACTTAGAAACCAGTCAGTACTTTGGGACCTGCATGCCTCAATGGTAGGCCTCCTCACATATGATAGTAGGTTTACATCATTGACCTCTGATCGGATGATTCCATGGATGTTCGAATTCAACTCATCTATTCACATTCACTGGAATGTACTAGGTTACCTTGGGAATTGTTGACATCAATGGCGATTTCCCTTGTGCTTGTTAACAGTTTACATCATTGACTGGTAATCAAGTGGTTTCTACCATGTTCGACATCAGGACATCTATTCACATGGTTAGATTCGTACTACATCGGGATTGGTAAGAAGACCCTAGGTTGATTCATTCACTATGATATATACTTTATCCAAGTTGCGATGAAGTTTCTCTTGAATATTGACACATATACTTTCACATAGATCCACTTTGTATTCTTCGTGGCTATGTCTTGTCATCTCATAGATCCATTGTGTATTATTAGTTATTACGATTAGTTTAGTTCATAGGAGTATAGATCCACGGTGTATATTCAGTGGCTATACCTTTTATCAATATAATTATGGATCCGCAGTGTATTTTATGGCGGCCATACCTAAAATGTATTTATCACTCAAGCATAGGTATGCCTACCTTCAGTTTGAAACATGTCATAATATTTGTTTGATGGTTGTGTGCAGCTTCTACTAGGATCTCTGCGTCCATACCCTTGCTTGAAAAAGTATACAAAGTACTTCAGTCATCATCATATTCTGACTTCGCACTTTTGGGGGAAATACATTACACATCAAAATTACTCACTTCAATAGTGTCACAAGTGTTGTCATTACAAGTGTTGTAAATGTTGCATATTGTCTGCAAGTGTTTCATCTTGACCACAACTGTCGCAAACATCATACTACCATATTTCCTATGTCATGCCTGTAACGACATTATAAGGACACTTAAGACACCTCAAAGACTAGTTTTGAAGAGGAGAAATCACTTGACAAGGAGTACAAGCCTTTTTCTACTGAAAAAACTACTTAAAAATGATTTTTGGAAGGCAATGCTCCCCTACCCACTTTCAGGTAATGCCAGTGCTCCCTAGCCTTCTTTGGGGGAGCGTTGAAATGATTTGTGGACCCTTTTGGGGGAGCTCTACCCTTCCTGAGCGAATTTTGGTTTGTTGGAGGAAATTAGGCAAGAATCCCCTCAATCTTTGAAGTTCGTTGGATTTGAATATGAGTTCAAGGCATGATATTAGGGAAGATCCACAATTGAAGGAGAGAAATCCTCAACTTATCTAAAATATCTCTCAACTGGTTGGGCCTCTCCAAGCCTATATAAGGAGGCCTTCTCATGGTGAAAGTCAGATGAAAACATTGGATGTATGAAACCTATGATCTCATAGCCAACATACAGTACATAGATGGAGATTGAGAATTAAACAAAACTTATGATCCCATAAGTGAGATGCCATTGAAGCATAATCAATGTAGATTAATTGAGCAAAGGGGTTGGACAAGGAAAGCTAGAAGAAGTTTTTGCACCTTCATCAGAGGATTGTAAGTACTCTTCATTTGTTCTCATTAATATACATACATGCTTGGCTTGTTTCTTTCAATTTTATGTTTGTTCCACATGAACTTGTCTTCAATTGATAGATATGTATTTGAGCTAATATCAGTAGAATAAGAAGCTTGTTGTATCTTTGTTTTTTCTACAGGACCTATCGAGGAGCTTGGGATTGAATCTCAACTTGGACTTTGCGAGGACAAATGCCATTTAAAAAGGTACACTTTTCTTCTTCCTCTTCATTCATTATCCTAATTAGATCTAAAAGGATGTCATTGACCAATGATAACGCCCTTTCTGTCTTGGGTTTAGGGTTCTAGATACCAAGAGGGAATCTACTTGTCCGTAGGAGGATTCACCTATAACAATATCAACATCGATAGGATCATGAAAGCTCGAATATTGGGTGAAAATGGCCCAGGAGCCTTAGCGGAAGATTCAAGAGAACTAGGTCGATTGCGAAAATAGATGGTAAGAGATTAATCAGGAGATTGAATGCATCAGACTCCCATAATTTGACTCAACCGATGAATTTGTTGACTTGCATGACATAGTCAAGAAACATGCAAAACAAAACTTGACATGGACTGCAGATATAGAAAAGGTGGCGAGCATGGTGCCAGGTCAAGTACAAAAATTCATGGAGCATCTGATTAAGGCTCAAGAAGTGTTTCCATGGTTAAGTGTTAAAATAATCATGTACAGAGCATGGGCAGTAGAAGTGAATGAAATTATTTTAGCCCTGATGGACCAGCATAGGTTCCCGTATGCCAACACATGCAAGGAACTCTTCATCAAGTGGTTGGAGTATGAGAAGAGTCATCCACTACATTAAAATTGTTTGATGATTCTTAGAATACAGAGAGATGAAAGAACCATGTGGTGATATTTTGTTTTACTTAGCTTGCACTTTTAATAGCTATTTTTAGTTAACGATTCATTATAAATAAGAGGATTGAACTTTTAGCAAAGTTTGATGGCTTTTTCAAAGACCCTTGTTTTTGGAATGGCAAATAACTATTTATAAATTACCTTAATTGAGAAATCTTGTTTAGGAACGGAGACAAACTTTTTTTTTCATCAAAGGCATGTGTAATTGGATTTGAGGAGGAATTACTTCCAACTTTATTTCATGACTGAATGTTGTAATGAGTAATAGTTTATAAATCTATTGATAAGTTAGTGGTTTCAATATTTTTTCTAGTTCTTGTCTCTAATGATGAAAGCAAATCGTTGTGTTAATGTGTGATTAATTCTAGAGCTAAGGAAACTATTTTTGTTGCCATCATTTTATTGCATGTATGTTTCCTTTTGATAATTGTATCTCAGTAAATAATGGAAATACCAACGATTTAATGTATTAGTATTAGGCTTCTCATAGGTGTGAATATCTTTGTCTACATGCTTGAGTGCAAGGGTTATCCCAAGATCATCCTTGTTTAGTATTTAAGAACCCCCCTTTTACCAACTGGTTTAGACCAACACACATCTTTTAATGAGACTTTTCTAATAAGAGAAAATACAAAAAGATAACTTTTAAAATGAAGGAGGAACTTTCATAAGAATATATCTTGTCAATCACTACATAAATCCCATCGATTATTTGGTCAAATCAAAATATCTGGAGAACCATTCCACTATCAAATGTTGCAGAGTATAATTTGGCCTCTGTGGCGGGTTTGGTTCTTGTGGTTGAGTTAAATGGATTTAGGACCCCTCAATACACTACAAGTCTGAGTACCCAGGGAGGACACTACTTCTTTTGGTGACCTCGCTCAATGGCGATCAACACATCTAATTGGCATGATTAGAGATTCAAGTGATGAAATGGAGAAAAGACTATAGTAGGTCAAACATGATGGAGAGTTTTCAAAGGAGGAATAACTCCTTGTCCAAGCACATCAGACACAAGAATAATATGCAAAGATCTAGGCAAAGAAGAAACTTGAAAGTGTCCAAGAGAAGCTTGCAGAATCTTAGCCAATGATTCGAAGGGTAGCACCACAACTACCTGAATCCAGTGCAACAGGCAAGCCTGTGAAGAAGATCAAGCTAATCTAGGTAGCATGGTTGGAGCTAGCCATTCGCACAGAGAACCTAGATGCATATTTGTGGGAGATTCAACATGAATAATAAAAACAACCTCGACAGATACAAGATAAAATGGAAAGCATTGTGGTTGAATGGAACAAGGCTAGAGTAACTTTGAACCAAAGGACTGCAGAGTGTACAAAGATTTTTTGAGAGTTTAGTGACTGGATGGGTATTATATCACGATGAAAATAGACTCTGGAGGACTTGCACGTGAAGGTACAGTCACTCGACAAATATATTTCTATTACACTGGATCTACTAGAACAACAGGAAAAATTCGACAAGATCCAACAAACTAACAATGAGCTAAATCATTTATACGAAGCCCAGTCAATGGATAAAAGAGAGCTACGCAAGTTCTGACCAATCATCCAGAAATCTTATTTCTAGATGCATTAGGTGGATGCTAAAGCTGATTTAGAGTGGAACTCTCTGGTTGCATATGAACCCAAGGGATGCATTACAAACAAAACTCAACAGTTCCTGGACGAAGCTTCATTGTTGGCCAGAAAATGGTAGGATAAAGTTGACAACTTCCAAGGCATAAGGAAGAGAGCCATGTAATTGGTTACGTAGTTGGGCCCTTGATTTGAAGAGGCAAAATAAGAAATTTCTCAAGAAAAAGATGAAATCAGAACAAACACATACAATAAAGGAAAAAAACATACCTTGCCAGAAACCACGAAAGAACAAAGGACTTGAATCTAGGGCGATTCAAGGATTGTGGTCAGAGCCTGTTGGGCCCTTCATGTTTTATTAATATAAGTTTCACAAGCAATACTACAGTCCCAATTTTGGTTATAAAGTTGTGCAATTCACAAGAAATCTAGACAGAGGAATGGAGAAAGAAACATAAAATGGTTAGAGGGACAATGCAACACCAACTCGAAGAAAGAAGTTACAACAAGAACAAGAAAGAAAGAATTTGAAATCCAATTGGATTATATATACGAAATGTATATGATTGTAAAGGGTTCACGAGATTATTATTCACTTCCATTTGAGTTTATGTTATTGTAGTTAATGTCTATCTTGGGAAAAGGGTAGATAGAGTTTTGAGAATGATCTTGGAGCCAAAAAAGACTGTAACAGAGTAATGACTTATTGTAATATTGAGAAAGCAAGGGACCAGGGATAGACTTGTTTCTTAGTAGTTTAGAGTTGTTGTTAGCTTTGGCATGACCAAGCAGTGTCTGTATCTGTTGAATTGTATCTGAGAAACCCTTTTGATAATAATATATGGAAGCACCCAAAAGTTTGAAAATATTGTGTGCAATTCTCTGTTTATGTCTATGAATTGTCCTTCTACTTTACTTCTTCATGCCTAGTAAGATCAATATGTTATAGCTTGTTTGAAAATGTTGTCGCAACTCTGTCTTCTTTACTATTAGTTATGAATAAGTTCATATATTCAAATTGTTAGTTCATCTTGTGCAAGACAAGGTTGAATCTTGAATATTCTTGAGATCTACCTAATTATTCTCCTTCCCCTTCCCTATATTCTTATCTTGGTTGTGCTTTGGGAGAGACTTCTTCTCTTCAGAGAAGATGAAAATTCCAGCGCTCTAGACTACTCATTACCCTTTTGTTAGTAACCTAATAAGGAACCTATTCTGATGAATTCCACGCCAACAAGGCTACATCCACAAATATTTGGCTCCTCTTCTCCTTTATTTATTCAGCTACAAAATATTGCACTGCACACATTACATATTTAGAAATAAAATCAATATTGAGGGTAAGAACCCTCTATGAGGTGGACTGTATCACACCAGGGTCCTTAACCTATAACCTAACCCTCAAATACTACCTTACTTGACTCTTCTACAATAGGTATTACAATCAACAACCAACAAAATCATAATAATCAACTCTCTCTATCCTTAACTGACATTCTCTCTTTTCCCTAGACATCCTATGTCCTTATTTATACTACGTTGTGGCTTATATCCATTACAATATTTCCAAAAAACCTAACCCTATCATGGTTAGGCTTTTCTTCCTGTGCACCACATCACTTTGCCTCCTACATGCTACTTTTCCTTCTTTTTTTGCATGTTTTGTTTTTTGCCACATGTTGTGCGCACTCCAAAATTAGGTCTTCCTTTCCAAAAATAGGTCTTCCCAAAACAGATCCTTCTCCAAAAATAGGCATGTACCCAAAATAGACTTCCTTCTCAAAATGGGCCTGCGCCCAAAATAGACTTCCTTCTCAAAATAGGCTTGCGCCGAACACTATACTTGCTCAAACTTATGGCTCAAGGAAAATAATGATTTCTCCAAGAGAATTTGAACAAGATAACAATCCTATGGATTCTTCTTCCTTTTTTCATACAAGGATCCTCTATTTATAGGAGGATGGAAATATATTTTTTAACTAGTTACAAGGGTGAATGGGAGGCCTTTGGAGGTATCTCCCATACCTTTCAGTAATCCCAAGGCAGAAGTTGAGGGACATTTTGGGGTATGGTAGAGATCTACTTCATCCTAGAAGTGTTTGAGGCCCAACCAAAATAATGAATGTTCAATTTTTTCATCCATGTGGGTTTGTTGATTGTCAGTAACTCACTTCGCACATTGTATGCATTGTATGCCATGTTATTTCACGTGGATGTGTGTGCACTGCTTTTTTTGTATATACACGGAAATTTAGAACCATTTTTTATATTTTTGTGGGTATCATTCCAAATTGAATTTGATCCTTCCACAATTATTGGTAGTATGTTGTGTTGGGTTTTTCATCCATTCTCTGTATTTGTTTGAGCAATATTTTGGTGATAACAACTTCCTCTAAAATTTCTGGTGTCGTTGTCCTGTAATATGGATTCTTATGCAATGTGAATGGTGGGGAATCATCCTTTATCAATGGTATGTAGTCATGAGGGAAAGTCGACTTTGATGAGGATGCACTTGGGGTTTCCTCAATATCTGGTTAATTTGCGAGAGCTCTGGTGAGACTCCTTCTTGGTACCTTTGATGTTGCTCCTATAACTTTGGGTGGCACCATATTTGTAGTTAGCTTGACTTTGGTAGTTGTTATCGCTCTATGTTTCACTCTAGCTCTGTACTCTTGGTTATCCTTGTAATGTCTAAGTAATAATGATCCATGTTTGGAAATCCTAACGGATGTCATGCCCTATTTTCTAGTTGTGCACTAACCTTCACACCTTCCCGCATGTCTCTTCTTCCCGTAGTGTGACAGGTGTTGGTGTTAATGGAGTTTTATTTCCACCGTGTACTGACACTCAGTCATGTGTATCAACAATTTCTTTCTTTTACTCCCTGTGTTTATGGTAGCTTTATGACTGGACCTTATGGAAGTTGTACGCATTGTGATAAATGTTGATTTATGGCTTGTCCTTATCCATCTATAACTTTCATGTCTATTTTTTTCATACTTTATAGTTATCATGCCATGTGTTAGGGTGTAATTTCTACCACATATTTGATCATTTTTTCATTGGGTTTCCCTAGTTGGCATTGTTTCCCCTACCTGCACAGTTTTCATTGTCAGTATGTATGTGCATAGTTTCTTTTTTTTTACTTCTTGTACGGTTATTCCTATTGCACAAATTGTCGTCCCTCTTGATAGATTTTTTTCCAACTGCCATTCACTTTGTGTTTCATTGCTACTCCATTAAGTGTTTCCAACTACGCATCACCTACCTATGTCAACCCTTGGATCACATATGGTCCTTCCTTGGGTGCTGCATAAACTTGCTATCATATAGTATTACCAAGTATCCTACTTGGATTTTTTTCAACTTTATGTGTCTGCCATGCCATGCTTTTCCCTTTATTTTTGAACTTGTTGATGGAACTCTGTGGAAAATCTATCCTCTTGAATTTGTACCAGTTGTGATAGTCATTCCTCTCTTTCACCTAAATCTGACATATCTGTGATGGTTGCAATGTGCAATATTGGTATGATAAATTCCATCCACATTATTGCTTATTTTCCGTATACTAACCCGAAAGATATTTTTCTTGTTAACTTCTTATTGGCTATCCTGTATGCCCATAATACCATAGGTATTCTGAGATCTTAGTCATCTCTTCCCATGTTGAAAAATTCTTTTATTGCATTCTCTAGGAATTTTTTGAATGATTCCAGTATGCCATTAGCCTATGGGTGGTATGGCATGCTCTTCTAGTTATGGATTTGGAATTCTTCGGTCAAGGATTCTATTGTTTTATTGATAAGGTGTGTTCCTTGATCACTCATAAATGTTCTAGGACATCCAAATTGGGTTACCATGTTTTCTAATAAAATGTGCATGATAGATTAGGTGCTACAATCCATAACTTGAATAGCTTCCTCCCATAGAGTTAGATATTTTGTTTTTGTAATGATGTACCTTTCCCCTGATATTCCTGCTATTGGGTTAATTGGTCCAATGAATTTGATAGCCCACTTATCAAAATATTTTAATGTAACATGTGATTTCAATGGAATATCATACCTTCTGGAGGGTTTTCCAACCCTTTGATAAACATCGCACGACTAACAATATTCCTTTTCATCCTCATGGAGTGTAGGACACCATAAACTTGTGCATAAGACCTTCTGCACAATGTCTTTCCCTACATAATGTCCTCCTGCTATTCCATCATTCACTTCTTCCATTATAATTGGCCTTTCCTGTTTGACTATACAATGTCATGGTATTTTTTCTACACCTAGTTTATATAAGCTTCTTACAATTAGTTGGTAGTCCGTAGCCTTTACTACCAACTAATTTTTCTGTGTGAGAATCATGTCTGAGGGGGCCATTCTTGTACTAAGGAACTGTACAATATCTATAAAATAATCATCTACCATCGTAATGGAGAATAATTGGATGTCTGGCAAGCTATCATCCAGGTTTACTAACCCTTCTCTTGATAGAATGTGTGACAAGTGTTCGGGTCCTGCATTAAATTTACCTAGTTTTACTACTACTTTGAAGTTGCACTCATGGAACGTTAGGAGCCATCTGCAAATCCTCCCCCTCAAAACTGGCTTGTTGACTAGATATGTCAGTGAAAAATGATGTGTGTAAATCTTGAAATATGAACATAGTAAGTAGTGTCTAAACTTCTGCAGGCATAGACCATAGCCAATCCCCCACATTTTTTTGTGGTATAATTTTTCTCCATTGTTGATAGTTCCCTACTTTCAAAATGATTGGATGATCTATCTCTCTTTCACCTGGATATGAAAATATCACTCTCAATGGTATTGATGATGCATCCATGTGTCTTTGCTCCAATCCAGAAAAAAAAATATCAACGCAGTTACTAACTTTATGTTTTAGTGTGTCGAGTCCTTTCTGGAAATTGTCATTCCACTAGAAATTCATGTCTTTTTTCAACAATTTTCCATCAGGGTTGTAATTTGGGCATATCCTTTGATAAATTTCATGTAATAATCAGTATGACCCAATGTCACACATATTTGTTTGAATGATGTAGGTGGTTTTAAGTCTAGAATAACTGCAATATTTGTGGGATCATTTATCAAGCCTTGTTTTTATACAATGTGTCCCAATAATATTCCAAACAGTGCACAACAAATACACTTCTTCAGGTTTAAGGATATCTAATGTTTTCTACACTTATCCAACATTAGTCTTAGCAATTCAACATGATATCATAATAGGATAAATATAGTCCAGTCATCCAAGTAGACTTTGAGAAACTTGTGATTGAACTCCTTAAACACTGCAACAACTAATTTGGAAAAGACCGTAGGGGAATTATTTAACCTAAACGACATTATTGTCTATTGAAAACTTCCACATTCCATCACGAATGTAGTCTTATGTCTATCTTTTTACGCAATTCTTATATGATGGTATCCTAAAAAACCATATATGAATGAATAGGCCTCTTGGCAACCTTGGTTTTCTAGTACTTCGTCTGTAAATGGTGTTGGGAATGGATCATGCAGAAATGCATCACTCATTTTCCTCCATTCGATACATATTATTTTGCCACATGTTTTATTGTCCTGGAATACTACTGGACTTATCCATTTGTATTCCTCAACCGGTTCAATAACTCCTGCTTTCATCTTGCGATCTATTTCTTCCTTAAATTTTTCTTTATCTATTGGGTTCAATATGTAGGGTCTCTATTTTACTTGTTCAACACCAATTTTCAGTGAGATCCTCATCTCCCCAAGCTCACCCAATATCCATTTCATCTCTGAGAATATCATGGGAAATAATTCTTGATATTCATGTAGTATATCGACTATCTCTTCTATGGTTTCCTCATCGTAGTAATCGCCTATCTGTGCAAAGTTAGGGTCTTCCGCTGTTCTTGTATTAACTTTACATGTCTTGAATGGTTGTGCATATGTTTTACATTCCATATTTTGGCCCTCTACTATATTTTATTGTTATGTTTCATGTACCTAGATGTTGGAATGATCATCATCTTCCTGATCCTCTTGTGCAACATCATAACATTCCAATAACTTGTGAACCATCATGGAGGTGTCGTGTGAGCTACATATGGATATTACTTCCATTTTCTCTTCTTTAGAAAATATTTTATGTTTATTTTCTTGTAGTGTTTCACTTATTAGGGCCGACTTACTCTAAAAGGTGAATGTTACTTGGAATCATTTAGTTATGTACTCCCATTCTGTTGTATCTGTGTGCATATCCAGTTCTAAGTACCGGTTCTTTGGAATGGTATCCATGGTGTGTATAAAACTATGTGTCCATTCTTTCCTTGGGACCAATTTCCACATTTTTTCACACTCTGCAACATGGTCTATTGGGTTTCATTCCTTGGTATATTTATGCATCATGTCTCTCTCTTTGATATTAAATATTATCTGAATTAGTGCCCTACACTATGTCCAATATTCCATGGTACCTTTCTGTGTCACCCACTATCTTGCAGGGGTGTATTTTAATACAATGTCTAGTGCTAGCATCCTGTGTTGCTATATCTGTCAAGTCTTCATACTTGGGAAGGTTGCACAATTATATTCCAATCCAATGTAATGACCTGGTCATGCATGCACATTGTCGTGTTGAGACTTGATGCACCCTCTGCTTCTAGTTTTCAAATCCTAATTAAAAGTATTATGTACACGAATTGATGCTTCACAAAATCAGTGCCCCTTCTGTGGTGGGGTTAACATAGTCATCCATCCTTGTAGTCATGTTGTATAGGTGATCAATTTCATCACCTTGTGTTGGTTCTATATACCACCTTCCTTATTTTGGGTCTAAGGGTGTAGTCAGTTTCAGGTCTCTGACTTCAAATATCATCTCTTTACTTTTCCAATTTATGATGGAATGGTTATCAAAGGCCAATTTTAGTCCCATTAATGCTCGATATGGTTGGTTGTCATCCACAATATCGATAACTTGAAAACCTATGACGTTGCACACTCCATCTATATTCACAGGTATGCGTGTTAATATTCCAATAGGTACTATTTTGTATTGATTTTCTAGTATCAATTGGATGGGTGACCATGCTAACTTTGGTTTCCCCATCAAATCCCATGACTGCTCAAGTAGCATGTTCACATCAGACCCTAAGTCTAATATCACATTCTCTATGTTGTATTCTCCAATCTACGTGTTGAACCTAAATTATTTGTTGGTTCTTTTCTTATGCAGTAGCTGGTTCACTACTTTATTTTTAGTAGGGACTATGCCATGGGCTTGGAGAGCCTGCAATAGGGTGACAGAATCACCCGATGCTCCTAGTCACTTTGTGACACCGAAATCATTCATTTGACAAGAAATCTACATCAAACTACTTAATTCAGATTAGGAATTACTCCATTACATCTTTGTTTATTATTTATGTTATATCTACATTATCTTATACCTAGTTTCGAAAGTAAAAGAAACCATTCGCACAAGTAACAATACGAAATGTACAAGTGGGTGGAAAAACCCGCCTAACACCTAAATCCATAACCAAAAAAATAGTGTGCCGATCTGAACTTGTTCCCCAAAAAGAAATTCCAAAAAAGGGCAACTTCCATTTAGGTTACATACAAAACCTTTCATAAAAACCAATGTTATTGGATAAATTGGTGAATGTGGACATAAATTGATCTCCCTAGATCCACCTGGATATAGAACAAAACAAGACAAGACATGATGCTTTCCCTAATATTTAATCATTGAGTTTACTATCAAACAAGAGATGAGTGACATACCTTTGAGTATCTCTTCCTTATGTGTTTGTTGTTCTTGCTTCGCTTCGGTGCTCTTGTGATATTTTTTTTGCAATGAAACACAAACCAACCAAAGTGTAAGCAACAATAGTATATTCAATGAAAACTTACACATGTGATCAAGGAGTCATGTAATAAATTGAGAATGATTTTATGGGAAAGAAAAATTCCACTGTATTATATTAAGTAAAAGTGGAAGATAGAACCAAACAACCTTGATGTTGCAAGGTTCCCTTTCAGTGGTCGTTTTCTCCAACACACACACTTACCCCAAAATTGCATGAATAAGATCTACAATAACTTGATGGACCAATGAAGACCTCAAACATCAATTGAAATAGAATCCCTCACACAATTCTCATCTCATTCTTTCATTAATTGCTTGCTTACTTGTTTGATTAACCTTTTCCATGAGAAATCCATCATTATATAGGAGAAAGAGAGATGATTAAAAAGATTAGGACGATCCCACCAAATCAGAGAAGCGAGTAGGATCCCAACCATACATATGCCACCTCATATTCTAGAATATCTATTCTATAAATTTCTTGAAATTCGACCTTTTCTTAGTCTTTCAACGTCGCCACACCCTGGCTATAGTGCAGCTTATAGAAATGTCACAAGCCAGTTTCATGACAGCCTACGACGATCAGGAATTTTCCCACTGTACCTTATGGCTGGCCTGCGGAGGCCTTCAAAAAACAAGTTTTGTAGAAGAGGGAGCTAGTCACTTTTCTCATGAAGAAAGGTTCTTTTGGAAGCCTGAACACATGCTATAGAAACATCACCAGAGTGACTAAAATAATGTGTAACAACCACCAAGTCTTATCACCAAGAAAACCTATGCATTTTTGCTTCATTTCCATAGTTTTAACTAAGCTTTCTCTAGTTCATCTTCTGAGAAACTTGCTTCCTTGCGACAAAATCATTGTGACCCATGACACCCTTCTTCTTTAAAAACGTTCATTCTATTCCACATCCCTTAGTCTAGATGATTTCTCCTTGCCTGCCTCAGTAAAACCTTCCCCAAGGCAGCCCAAGTTACCCTCATGGGCCTACTTGTCTCCTTAGGGGGGATCTCAACTTCCTTCCTTTGTCGCTACATCATAAGTCAAGTCCATGATTTTGATAAATTGTCACCTTGCTTGTCTCCCCTTGTATTTCTCAATTGAACCAGTATATAGAAGAGTATTTCCCTTGGTTAAGGGGAACACCTTTGCTAATTGAATCATCACTTGGTGAACCGACGCAACACTTCATGTTCAAGTTGACATGTCAAAGGGTGCACACCCCTGTCTTTTGCGTGCTCCACCTATCTATACAATGTCCATGTATTCATCTTCAGGCCAACCTATTGAAGGTCACGTTCCCCTGTCTTGTGCACACTCCAACCCCAGGCCCACTTGCCACTTCCGCATTTCAATAATTCACCTAGGCGTGCTTGTCCACTGAGCACCCCTCACCAAACCTTCAATTGTCGCACACTTCACCAACTCAGTTTTAACAGGTGCGTCCATCACCAGGTGCTTTGCACCAAGTCATGTCATGCATTATGCTCAATCATATTGCAATCATGGGTGTTCCTGTCTTCAAGTTCTTCAATCATGTAGTTGTTCCTTGGAATGCACCAAATGAATCCCAACTCCACCCTATATATAGTCGTTTGTCCAAACTAAGTTCTCTTCATCTTTCCTTGTCCATATATGTCTGATATGGAGGAGTGTGTGCACCCGAGTCAAGATCTAGTGTGTGACATGCACCCCCACTCAAATACTTTCCATCCTTGACAAGCATCCATATACGAGTCTTGGATTCTAATGGAAACCATATTCATAACCATTGCGACAAATATTTCCCCAATCCAACCACTTCCATCATGCTTTTCACACATCCTAGGATCCACATTTTGAGAAATTTGGGTGATCAATCCAACTTCATGCCCAATCTGTGAAAAAGTACTATGCAATCCATCATATAGTTGTTTTGGTTTAGACATTCCCCACATTGTCCATTCCTTTCTTTGTTTTTTGATATTCTTCAAGGAGTTCCATCACAGTGCCTGTTGACCCTTGACCAAGTTTTGTGAGTTTCTTAGTCATGTTGAAGGAGGAGCACAAGTCAAAGAGGAGATCATAGGATCTTGGCCCCCTTTTGGGTGCATTTTTGGGTTTCTGGGAATATGTAACGGGAATGGGATGTCGGCCAATGGGTTTACCCATGTTTTGGCCTATTTTTTAATGTATATATAGAAGGATAAGCAATGTACAAATAGGTCGGTGTGTTAAGTGGGAAAGGAATGGCTAAGTGATAGATCTATGTGATCAAGGGATTGTAAGTGCTTTGTACATACTGTGTAAGACTTGTAGAGCTGAGTGCAAGTCCCTGTGAGAGATTGTAGAAGGCTTTGTGCTGTAACGCAAGGAAGAAGGATCTAGCTAGTTGCATAGATCTTTTGTCCTGTGTGGAGTAAGGGTTTTGAGGCTCTATTCTTGTAACCAATTGATTGAACACAACAAAGAAGAAGAGTTGGTGGACGTAGCCCCAGGGTGGGGGTGAACCACGTAAACATTGTGTTATGTGCTTTGTTCTTTGTCTTGATGTGTTCATATGTTATATGCTAAGTGCTCTGATATGTTTAGATAGATCTATTCATGCTTGGTGCTTATTATATGTTAGAATGTTAGATCTAATCTATATATTCATGATTAGTGCTTGATATGCTCATTCTGATCCATTTGTATATGCTAAGTGCTTGAATACCATAGATTAGTGTGAATGCTGTGAAGTTCTATCTTAAAAGCGAAGTGGTTATTGATTGTATATTGCAGAACTAATGGTGCTAAGTGCTCTAGTAAGATGTATAATCACATATCTATGTCCCAACTAAGGTTGTAGACACTTGGGTCCTGCAACCCCCCTTGCCACTACCTCGGGTGAGACTTCATCTGCTTCAAAGGTGTTGTTGAAAGGGCCGATAGTTAGGAATTTGTTGGTTAAGTGTTGTAGCATTGAACACTGGGTCTGCCCTTGTGCCAACAAATGGTTCTATTGCCAGGACCTAAAACTATGATTGCTGGGAACTAAGAAAGAAGATGCTCTGTGAAAAGATTCATCCTAAAATTATGAAAGCTCTGTGGGTAGATCTATGCCCTAGTGCGCAGTATTCTACTTGACTTATAAAGATCTATGCTAAAGGAAGAAGATCAGATCTGAAAGAAACAAGCCCGATCTAAAGAAAATAAGATCAGATCTGAAGGAATGAAGCACGATCTGAACGCTTGGCACTCTAAGAAAGGTAAAAGTAATAATTTATGATCAAAAGAGGTAAGATATGCAAGCTTTGTGCCCTGATAAAGGTTAGAATAGTTAAAAGTGTTAGATCTGAAAGCTTTGTGCTCTATAGAAGTAAGATAAGTGGAAATTTTTATTTCTAGAGTATGGATCTAGGTCTGTTTAATAGAGTCTGTCCTAGTTTGAAATCTAGGGAATTAATAGATGAAAGAAGATTTAATATGAGTAGATCTAATAAGAATAGTGAAATATATGTTATACCTATGCAAAGAAATAATATTTGTACTAACAAATGGATGCAGGATCCTAGAAATAAGTTGTTGCAGGTTAACTCATATGATCCCAGTGTGCATTACAAAAGAAGTTGGGGATCATTTAAAAGGAAGAGAGGATTAACCCTCTATTACAGTTGCAGAAGGTCGAGACATCTTGCTAAGGAATTCCCTGGTGGAATACCTAGTTGTCTTTGTTGTAAATATCTAGACCATGAAGTATTAGATTTCCCTAGCATGATTGCTAAGCTTGAAAGTATGAACCTAAATAAAGAAAACCCTAAGGAAGATCCAGAACCTATGAATGAACCTTAGAAAGAATCATAGAAAGCATTGCTATAGATGAAAGAAACCTTGAATGACCACTGACATGTCAACTTATCAAATATATTCAAAGAAAAGGAATGCATCGAAGCAAGAATAGGAGACTTCGACATTGACTGTGTTCTAAATGAGGAAACACAGATGAATATTATGCTAGAGAGAACCTGCGAAGCTATAGGAAGGCCTACTATGATCCCTTCACTAGGAGGAATAGGTTTATTCAGAGGAAACCTAGTAGACCTATGTGGAAGGCTTGCTCAAATACCTATCACTGTCAATGGAACTTCGATAGAAGAAGATTTTGAGATTATTAAATTTGTCGAAGACAGCGCCCCGTTTACCATGCTAATAGGAAAATATTGGATTGATAAAGACCAATCCCGACGAAAGGAAGAAGAATATGTTTTGAAATAGAAGAAGCAAGAGTTAAAAGACTTTACGACAAGAAGGATTGCACAACAGAAGAGAATATCATAGATATTTAATGCTAGCAACCAGGATGTTAAAGCTAAGAGAACGCTAGAGGATCCACAGAAGATTCAGTTACCTATCCCAGAAAAAGAAGAAGTATTATCCAAGAACCCTAGGAAATAATTTCAACAACGCGAAGTAACTAAGACCAAAGAATAAAATAATTGGAATAAGAAAATCACTACCGAGACGAATCTCACTAGAAAGAAGGATAGAAAGTTAAGAAAGAAGAGGGCTAATACTAAAAGGTTACAAGAGGTTCTAGAGGAGACCTTGTAGAAAGAAAAATTACAGAATTGGAGCTTCACCGAGATATCAGAACAACGACACATGGAACTTCGCCATGACCAAGAAATATAGTTGTTGAGGCTGATATATCCATTTGACTTCTTCTCCAAATGGACATAAAAGAAGTAAAGGTTTGTCATTTGACTGTTGGACCATGCCATAACGGATTGAACATGAGTTAATGGAGGCTCATATCCATTACAAGACAACCATTGTCGAATTACCTATTTAGCTCATCGTGCCACACACCGAGAACACTTTTGACAATCCATAATTCGATCTCACAACCTACGCCAAGTTTATACAATGATCATTTTTCTCTCATTCTCTATCTCATTACCATGTTTGAGTTTTTCCCCGATCTCGCAAATTGTGTACCCTAAGTGTGTATGTCGGAAGCATTGAGCGTTGTAGAGAAAAATGTTGAGGATGTTTTGATCGACTTGATGATAGAGAGAGTCATGTTGGAGAGAGAAGTGTCTATAGGTGTACAAACATCTTCGACGAGAGGACCATAGGCCTCTCTTTCCATTTCTTGAGCCAGACCATCTTGGCCTGCTGATGAGAAATGAACGAAGCACAGAGATGATATCGCGAATGCTAAGATGATTCTGAGCATTCTACCTGCTTATCTACCACCTATGAGAAGCACAATAAACCGAGACAGTGTGCCCTGAGATCTTGAATATGAATTGGTCAGTACGTACCTTTTGAAGGCGATTACACAGTGCACGTAGACCAGGATAAGATCACAGTGTTGAAGTTTAGTGACTTCAACCTCGATGACAAAAAAATATACAATATTCTAGCCCCATACAAGTATCTGACTAGAACCAAGGGAAACAATTCAAAGGTCGTTCCGCAGCAGTGGACCATGAACCTCATGTAGTCCACACTGCTTAATGTAATGAATATTCCTCACTTCGAGAGGCATCAATAAGTGAACGCATGTGTCAAGTTGTTGTTGTCCTGCTATCATGGAGTATACTTATGGTTTCACTGTCGCATCACTGTGGATCCGACTTTGATCAATCGGATCACAGGGCTTAGCTTGCAAGGCCCTGATCCACAAGATTTCTATCCTGGAAAGACCACAGATCATGCTCTTTCCCAAAGGATAAAGGATACTTACAACGATGTATATAAGGGTACATGAGGCTACAAGGTAGTCTCTATCCAAAGTGGCATAGTGTGCCTTTCCTGTCAGTTGATCGCAAGAAATCTAGTTCGCAATAACCGACCAACCCAAATAACTGGATTCGTAATCGACCTCATAGGGAAGTGCGCAGAGGGACTATAGATGAATTGGGTGAAGTACCTCATGAACCAAGTTGAACTAGATTGCAGGGAAGTGCAGGATCAGGGATACAAATTCCACTTCAGCTGGATTTTTATCCCGATCGCTTTCATTGCATGGGAGATGCCGAAAGGTGTGACCTTCCTAGACATCGAGTCATATGAACCTCTGGCCACAAAGTTCAGTACATTGTGGTACTCTAGCAACATGAACAAGAAGTGGTAATCAAATGTTGTCTTCCACACCTATTATAACCAGTTGAAGGTAGCCATACAAGCCACGCCTCGCATAACCCTGAACACACTTCAAAGGTTTATACCCTTGATGAAATTCAACGTGGACTGCCATTTTATCTATATCACAATGCGCGTTGATGAGCATAAACAACAGTTACAATCATACTACAAGTTAACGAAGGATGACTTGGAGAATATTACCAAGGAATGGTCGACATACCTCCTTGTTCCAGTGGACCCTGTAGAGATGTCCAATGTTGATAGCCCCGAAACTGCATCGGATACAGTCGAACCTAGAAAGATAAAGAAGACCGAAGAGGTCCATGATTTATACAATGCATCCATGAAGACTACATCCATCTTATAAGAGAAAGGAGGTGATGTCACAGAAGTCGAACAGAAGAAAGGTGAGGTTACACCGTCAAGAGATGAAGAGGATCCCTTGAAGAAAAGGAAGGCTTCCCCTCGAAAACCTTCTTCAAGGAAGAAAATGAAAGCAACCAGAACCAAATTCGAGACCACCCTCACATCATATGACTTTGAATTCATCATCACAACACTGAATGATATTCGATGGAGATAGAAAAGAATCAAGAAGCTAAGCAGGAGGAGGTGTTCAGTTGGATTAAGGATTAACTCTATGGAGTGCAGCAAGCACTACAGTCTAGCTGCGCAGTATCCACTGCACCCTTGACAGTTGGAACACCAAAACAAGGTGATGAGCTTGCCCAATTACATCGCATTGTTGATATAGTTGAAGCTCGCGTTCAACGAGCCCAGGAAGAGACCGCACAAGACACCCAGGCTTTAGTGCAAGTACAGAAAGACCTTGAGGACCAAAGAAGTGTTGTAGAAAAGGAAACGCTTGCTCTCCAAGAAAAATGGGATGAAGAAAAAGTAGAGCTACAACAAAGAAAGGAATAGTTGCTCATCGATCAACTTGAACTTAAGGAAAGGGTCAAAAGATAACTTCGCTCTGTGACAATCGTTAAATTACAGACCGAGGAACATGTTCCACAGTAGGTGGCACAACTAGAAGAGGTAATCCAGAAGCTACAACAATGCATCACCAAGTTAGAGCTCCATGCAGTACCTGAAACCCCACAGGAGATAAGGAACCAAGGAGAAGAAAATTCCCATAGAACAGTTGACAGACCAAAATATCTTACCTTGGAGTGCAAGAAACTCAGTACTCATAACATCCAGACCTATGAAAATCTCACTGAAAACCCGAAATTGCAGACACTGGAGTCGCAACTCCAAGAAGTGAAGAAAAATGCAGATACACTATAGGCACAGCTAAAGGCCATGTCAGCTGCAGACAGAATGAAGAGGTCTCAAGAACAACGCACAACTCAACATCAGATCCATATGATTCAAATAAAAGTGATGGAAGTCACTCAACAACTTCAACCTATGCAAGACAAGACATGTATTCTATTTACAGAGGTCGAGAGCCAAGGAGCAAAGCTAGAACAGGTCATCCTCACAACAAAACAATGATTAGAAGGGCCAGTGAATGATGCAGTGATCCAGGAGTTCAACGAAAAAGAGGCCACAACAAAGCAATAAGTAGAAGAAGCCCGAGCCAAGCTCGAGGTGTTTGAGGCAGAGTTTCTCAGACCAGAATGACTCAAGATGAGTCACAGGTGAGTGTTGGGGGCTTGTTGGCCCTTGACCAAGTTTTGGGAGTTTCTTGGTCATGTTGACCTATTTTGGGACTTCGACAGCTTGTCGAAGGAGGAGCGCAATTCGAAGCAGAGATCACGGGATCTTGGCCCCCTTTTGGTCCCCTTTTTGGGTTTTTTAGAATGTGTAACGGGAATGGGATGTCGACCCATGGGTTTACCCATGTTTAGGCTTACTTTTTAATGTATATATAGAAGGATAGGCAATGTAGAAATAGTCTGGTGTGCTAAGTGTGAAAGTAATAACTAAGTGCTAGATCTATGTGATCAAGGGATTGTAAGTGTTATGTGCATACTGTGTAAGACTTGCAGAGCTGAGTGCAAGTCCCTGTGAAAGACTGTAGAAGGCTTTGTGATGTAACGCAAGGAAGAAGGATCTAACTAGCTGTGCAGGTCTTTTGGCATGTGTGGAGTAAGGGTTTTAAGGCTCTGTGCTTGTAACCGATTGACTAAAGACAATAAATAATAAGAGTTGGTGGACATATTCCCGGGGTGGGGTTGAACCACGTAAACACTATGTTGTGTGCTTTGTGCTTTGTCATGCTATGTTCATATGTTATATGCTAAGTGTTATGATATGTTTATATAGATATATTCATGCTTGGTTCTTATTATATGTTATAATGTTAAATATGATCTAGATATTCATGCTTAGTGCTTGATATGCTCATTCTGATGCATTTGTATATGCTAAGTGCTTGAATACCGTAGATTAGTGTGAATGCTGCAAAGTTTTATCTTATAAGAGAAGTGGTTATTGACTGTATATTGAGGAACTAATGGTGCTAAGTGCTCTAGTAATATGTATAATCACATATTTGTGTCCCAGATAAGGTTGCAGGCAATTGAGTCATGCAACCACCTTTGCCACTACCTCGGGTGAGAATTCATCTGCTTCGCAGGTGTTTCTAAAAGGGTTGGTAGTTAGGGATTTGTTGATGTGTTGTTGTAGCATTGAAACCTGGTTCTGCCCTTGTGCCAACAATGACCACATGTTTGGACTCATGAACTCAATTTCTCGCATCCCTACTCATGATTCAATATAAATCTCATATTCCTACTCATGGATCGGTCTATGTTTTCTATTCAGTCCATTTTCCCATCGACTTGTGAAACCAAGGCTACTTCTCACCTTGTATTCTTTACGATGTTGCTATAAGATCAAAATATTATTCCAATCCAACTCTTCCAAAGTTATTCAAGTTGAAGGGACCACTGAAACAATTCCTCACCTTCTTCCAATGAAGTCACGTTCATGCCAATAAATCTTTCAATCAACAACTCTAAGAAAATATGCACTAGCTAATCTCTCCAATAATGTTCATGCACTTGAATTCCCATACCGCCAAAAATTTGATGTCCGATACCACCAACAAATATTCTCAAATCTCTTGCCATGCATCCGTCCCATTGTAGTTCTTGACAAATTTCTTGAACGACTCCCTTGTTCTCTCTTCTCTCTTCATTGAAATGGAATTTCATGCCTTCTACCATTTGTTCCTTCATTAGTTTTTCTTCTACGAAAGTTGTTTTTTATTTTTTTCATTGTCGCACCTAGCTTGTCTCATATCCAATCTATTTTAAAATACAAGGAGATAACCACACGATTGTCACCCATACGACCAACTGAATCCATTCTCTTTACCCATCCGATAGAGTGTGGGATGCCTAGGAATTTACCATCGCTACTACAAATGTTCCCTTCATGAAACCTTGGTTCAATTGATGGTTCTACCAAAGTAAATCATTATCCTCACTTCATTCGTCAACCTCCCATCCTCTTCCTTACATGTTCATGTAATGCTCCAAGTACACTAGTTTCACACATCCATCAATCACGTCCACACTACTTCCTTCGTGCTTCATTTCATCCTTCCTATGAATTCCTACGATCTACATAAGTTTTTAACTTCCTTAAAAAATATCTCAACATACTTTCCAAACCTCCCAAAGTGGAACAAGCCATCCAAGGACTTCCATGCCTAGACACATCTGATCCAATTTCTTTGTCAACTCCAACCAATGATCCCTTTGATATTTTCATCATACCACATCTGTAAGTATCATGAGAATTAATTTCCTATACTATGTACCATACCATTATTAGGATCACATAACACTATCCTCACATGTTGTGGTCTAACTCATTGTGGCTTTCTATCAACAATCTCTTTGGTCGAATCTTTGTTGCCTCCATTTGTTTTTTGGAGCGAATTGTCTTGCCTCTTCCAAGACACTTCTTTGTTTGGATATATGTTGTGATGGTTAAGTCACCTCGTGAATCAAACAATATGTATGATACACTCATTCACCAAAGAATGTCATCCAACTCTTCAACCAAAATACACGTCTCACTACCTTCTTTGTTACAACAATCCCTTCAACACAGTGCATAAGAAATTGTAACAATAGTCCAACTTGTCCCCATTTATGTCACCAAATATTCTTAAGTCCTTCTTCTGGAACTTGCCCAAGTATGTCTCTATAATTCTTTGTTCACATCTTCCCTCTTCTGAGCCTCTAAACTATTCATGTATTCAATGAAGTTCGCAGAACCTAGGCCTCTCTCAAGTCTGTGATGGAAACAGGCTTGTCTTATCCTCAATTAAGTCTTCTTGTCTCTCTTCAATGATCCCAATGCAAAAAAAACATATTTGCAAATAATTTTGGATGAACATACATGTTTAGGAATTCTTTGGCATCTTCATGGTTCAAGTCTTCTTTTTGTCACAAGTATTCAACTGAAAAACTGCGATGTTCAAAATCTATCTAGGTCACTTTCCTCATGGCTATTCCCAACTAAACCCATATTCCATTTCTCTTTCTATTATCTTTGCACCCTACAATTTCTCAGCACTAGGAAACCATTCACATCAACCGATCATTAAGTTTCTTGTTGTTAACTCACATTCGTCTGAAATATGGAATCGTCAATTGCAACCCAACTAACCCAACTTCTCTTCAGTAGTTCACAACATGAAGTTGGCTTGGTGGAAAATGTACCTAGATTTTATCCAAACGATGCATTCAATTGAACCTTCCTTCTCCTTTTTTTATTTTCACTCCCTGTAATGTCTTCGCACCGAGACACCATGCACAAATATTAGTATTGCATGACACAAAGTTTTCACAGTGGAAATCGTGCTCAATTTTTTTCCTGAAGACTAAACTTAATTCTTACATCCCAAGTCATGATGGTGACCCAGTTCACCAACTTCTCAAAACATTGTCTTGAACTTCTACAATCACTTCTAAAATCATGTGATGGTGCTTCATTCTGTCAACATAGAACTGCCTTTGCAATCACCCATTGCCCAATGCACCCAAACTGACATTTCTCACCTACTTTAGTTTCTACATTCTAATACCATATGTCACAAAAGTGACAATGGTGAAGAGTTCACTGATTCCTCCAAGGTCTAAACAAATTGTCTCTAATACCACTTTTCATGGTCCTAGCGAGCTTGCGGTCGAGTGACAGAATCACCCGATGCTCCCAGTCACCGTGCAACACCGCAATCGTTCATTTGACAACAAAGATACACTGAACTACTTAATATGGAATACGCCTTAATTCATTACATCTTCATTTATTACTTATTCTATGTATGCATTATCTTATACTTAGTTGTGAAAGTAAAAGAAACCATTCATACAAGTAACAAGACAAAATGCACAAGTGGGTGGCCAAACTAGCCTAACACCTGAATCCATAACCAAAATAGTAGTGTGTCAAGATCAAATCATGCCACATAAAGAAATTCCACAAAAGGGGAGCTTCCATTAAGATCACATACACAAAATTTCACGAAAACCACCAAGGCTCATCACCAAGCCAACCCATCTACTCTTTCTTCATTTCCTCAGTTTGAATGAAACTGCCTCAATTCATCTTCTAAGAAACCAACTTCCTTGCGATGAAATCAATGCAACTTGTGACACCCTTCTTCCTCACAAGCCTTCATTCCATGCCATCTCCCTCATTCTAGATTAGGTTTCCATGCATGCCTCATTATAGTCTTCCCCAAGGTAGCCCAAGTTACCCTCATGGGCCTACTTGGATCCTTGGGGAGGGATATCACCCTCCTTCCTTTTTTTCTTCCTTAGAATTCAAGTCTAAAGTTACAAGAAAGTGTCACCTTGTCCTCCTCCCCTTGGTTCACCCAACCAAACCAATATATAGAAGATCATTCTCCTTGGTCAAGGGGTGCTCCCTTGCTAGCCGACGTCACTTGTCCAACCAACAAAACTCTTCATGTTCAAGCCAAAATTCCAAAGGGAATGCACATCTATCTCGTGCATGATCTACCCCTGTCTCACGTGCACTCCAACCCCGAGTTGAATTTTTAATTCCACATTTTGATAAGTCATCTGGGCACACTTGTCCACCAAGTGCCCCTCATCAAACCTTCTCTTGTCACACACTTCACCAACTCAGGTTTAATGGGTGCGCCCATCAATGGGAACTCCACACCAAGTCATGTCACACATTATACTCAACTGAATCACAATGATGGGTGTGTCTGTCTTCCTGGTGCTCCACATCAACTCTCTCAAGTCTGTCGATCATGGAGTTGTTCCTTGGCGCACACATAAGAAATACCAACCCCACCCTATATCAACTCATCCATCCAAATCGAGTACTCTCAATCTTGCCTCATCCATCTAAGTCTATGATGGAGGAGCACGTGCGCTCTAGTCAAGATCTAGAGTGTGACATCCTACCCTTCCTTGAGTCTAGTCATTGATCATAGATCATAATGTATGCAATTCCTTTTCATGTTCTACCAAGTCTTGACAAATTTGCAAAAACAATTCTAAGGTGCTTACCTTCTCAAGTGATCTTTTGGTCATGATTTGGTCCTTAGTGGGATGCATATCCCCCATAGGTGGCATGGATGATGTCCAATATTGTAGCAAGAGTTCTTTCCTTTCTTTTTTATAGGTAGTATTCTCTTCCTGTGGGTCAAATGCTCGTGTAGGTTCTTCTTATTTCTTTACCCACTTCTCAATTGGTGTCCTTGCATTGGTTGCATCCATCCCTGTTTTGGTTCCTTTCACATGCAACTACCACTATTTTGGGTCCTTTATCCCGTATTTCAATGGATATCTTTGGAATATTTAGGTTCTGGTTCAGATTCCCTCTGGCCTTCCATTTTTCTAGTAGTTGTGGTAAGTCCTTTGTCGCATGTTCTAACACCCAATAGTAAGCACATGTTGTGTAGGGATTTTGGAAATCCCACACTAAGTGTTCTAGTTGGTTACAATTATAGCATACTATGCGGCCTCTTCCTCCTCACCCAAATTTTGTTCGACCTCACCCCCTACCGAATCCTCCTTGGTTTCCTTGGTTAAATCCTCTTCAAGTATTGTACTTCCCTCCTCCTTCTATCACAGTTGTTATCACACAAGTTGCAGGTTAGGAAAATCTCGATCGAACCACCAAAACGGTGATAAC
>JZKD02S2125837.1:54864-65711 GCA_000966675.3 Picea glauca
AGAGAGAGAGAGAGAGAGAGAGAGAGAGAGAGAGAGAGAGAGAGAGAGAGAGAGAGAGATCAATTTTCCCAAAGAAGGCAAAAATTTCAGCAAAGCAGTCTTCTCACAATGGGAAAGATATGTTAAAAATGAGATTCACATGATCTCTATTTATACAAAATGTCTAACTCGTAGTTTGTCCACTTATAAAGGGTAAACCATTATATAAGGGGTCAAAAACCCTTATCTTACCCCTTGCATCAAAACAATATTAAACAATTGATCTTATAATTCACTTTCTCACAAAAGAAACCCTAAAGTAAGATGATGTCACCCCTTTAGGGTACGTTTTGGCACTCGAGCAACCCATTGGAGAAGATGTGGAAGTCGTTGGGGATTTTTGAGCCTCCTCATCATGTAAAAATCCTTCTCCATGGTTCATATGGTGAAAATATGCCAAGTGTCAATGTGTACCTCCATCATCAGCAAACCATAGCCCCCTCATGACATCAACCCTCAAGGAGGTGATGTTTTTCCTTTCCTAGGAAAGTCGTTTAGGTGGTACGGTCTTGTTTAGGTCCATCGGGATGTCTTCTAGGCCTCCAAAGAAATGCATATGTCATCTGGCATGTGGGACATAGGCATCCATCCGATGGGATTATTTCCCCATGGAAGCCCAAGATAGGGTTGTTCTCCCAAAACTGGCAACCAATCAAGGTCCTGCAAAACAAAATTGTACACCCTACAAATATCTCAAGTTAAAGATATCATGGAAAGTAATAAACCACATGTAATAAGCAAGGCACATAAACATGTGCATCAAAACTAACTCATCTCAAAAAAATTCTCAAAACCCTATACAATTAACCAAGTTTAAGTATGGAAGGGGTGTCATAAGAGTCCTATTGGGTAGACCAAATCCCTCAAGTAGTGGATCCTCCCAAGGATGGCCTTTCAAGGTTATGTAGTGAATGATGAGGTGGAAGTGTTTTAGGATTCATAGGTCATTGAGTTTCATGACATACGAGGGGTCATATTATCTCATTCATGGGTGCCTTTGTAGAGGGTGTGTGGCACCTTCATTTGGAATGCACTTTTTCCAACACCATATTCTTTCCATTCTTTATTTCTTTCATGTTTTAAGGAATGAGTTGAAGGCCATTGTCTTAGTGTGGTGTCTAGATAATGACAATGTCACTCACAAATACCTCGCGCAAATGAGAAGGTTGGATTATGATGAGACCCCCTTTCTCTCAGTTGTGTAATTGATATCAACTACCTTGGCTTGGTGACTAGATGGTGGTAATTTCATACTTCTAAATACCCATGATTATGATAGGAAGGCTTGTGATGAGACCTCCCATCCTCCAACTAACCCCTTACTAGGAAATCTATGACACTCACCAAGCAAGGTCAAAAGAACAATGTCCAAGAAGGTGTTCTATAATCAAAAGCAACTCAAATACAACATTTTTAAATTCCTTAAATATTAGGGTGATTCCCTTCCACAATACCTTAGTTGTACCACATGGAGAAATACCCATCTGCATTCCAAAATCTAGCTAGTGTGGCAGATGCACTGACGATGGATCAAAATGTGGTGTTAGAGTGGGATTTTTTATGTGCAAGTGGACATTGTTGTCCATGTAGTCTCACGACACTCCATATTTGCAACCCGAGGGACTAAAGATAGGATCTTATTAGTTATCCCACAAAATATGGATAACAACAACATTCTCCTCATGAATCATGTACATGTCTATTGTGCACTCCCTTATTAGATCAAATGCATGATAATATTTCTCTTCATGTACCACTAATTTTCAAAATCTACAGAATAAGCTTCTTGGGGTATGTTGATATTTCTATAATAGCTAGCACTCATGGGGGTTATGTCCCTATTTATTTCATATATCATAGTATACTCCTCTTGGTAGCAGGTTTGGAACTCTGGTTTCTAAGTACTATGCAAAGGATGGACATTCATATTTGTGGTGACCTTCTGTCCTACATTTGGTGCACCATACTTGTTCACGTTTATCTTTCCCCTTTGTGATTTATTCTAACTAAATTGTTAATGCAACTAGTTGGTTTGTATCAATGCCATTCTGTTGTTGTCTTTGACCAGAGAGGATTCCAATTTCATATCAATTTAGAATCCATTGAACTACGACGTAACCTTTTTTTGTATTAAAGGACTGCAAATGTGAGGTAACAAGACTAACATGAACCACTATCTATGTTGTTGATTGGGTATTTTAAATGTTAACCTCTCCGTCACATCTTTGAACCTAGGATTGCATTCCCATACTGACTCAATTTGTACTTTCTTGATCTCCTTGAGCTCATTATTATACTACGACACAAACTTTGGTTTCTTAAATTATTTTAACAATGTGTATGTAATCTCTAATAATGTTCTTGTTTGACCCTGTGGTGTATTACTTTGGAGCTTCATGTACCAGACTAGCGCATGTCCTCTAAATTTGTTTTCCAGTTGCACTATTTTTGCGCCATCATCATGGAAATTATTTGTAGTCCAAATGGTTTCACATACAAACAAATGTTTCTCTGGATCCTCATATACAATTCCTTTGAACTCTGATAATATTAGTGTATTATCTACTCCTCCCATGTTCCTAGGTGTAGGACCCCTTCTTAGTGATGCTAGTTGAGTTTGACTACCTGTACCACTACCACTACTCTGAATACTACTTCTCTAACTTCCTTTAATGATTACAAGTGATTTGGATATATCTTTGAACATTGTATTATATTCAGGTGATGCACACGAGGTTGTTGTTTCGACCCAGGACTCAGCTCAAAAAATACTTGCTAGCTCTTCTATGAATAAAATTAACTAGATATATTCATCTTCTCCCTCCATCTATTGTACTTATATGATATGGATTTTTGTATGATATTCCAGGTACTCACTATAGTTCTCTATCTCCCCTGTCACCATTCTCAACTTCTTGTACCTTCTCCCACTACACAAGACTCCAAATTCTTCTTCTCCTTCTGGTATCCCTTCTTCTTTCACTTGCATTCTCAGTATCCCTTTCATCTATCCATTTTCCTACCCTTAGACCAACTCCTAGTCAGCAAACCCTAGTCCTTGTATGTGTGTAAAGTTCTTTATCTATGTGACTCCATCATCATTACTTATTTATCACATAACAACATTTTTATCCAGATAGCTAATGACTTTATGAATCTTCCTCATAGATATTTAAATAAGTCTATGTATAGTATAGTCTATGGAAAATTATGTTAAATAGACTCCGAAGATACGGTCTAGCCAAAATTCCATTGTGCGGGATTTCCTATTTTCTACTGCATCCACTCATCTCACTAGTTCAAGAGTCCAGTTCTTTGGCGTAGCTGGTCTATGTCTACCATTATTTTCCACAAATATTTCTAACCATTTTGCAAAAATATTAGGAAGTTCACCGAAAAAAACCTCATGCAAGCCTTTATACACATACCTTTGCAACCATTGTTGATTCTTTAAGTGAGGGTTTTTATTCTCCTTCTATACAATTTCTTGTTCTTTTTGCTCTAGCCATTAGATTATCTCTTTCCTCGTCGATCTCCAAAACATTCCCTCACTTTTAGATTCCAGGTCCCACCATCAGAACTATTTGTTGGCACACATGCATAGGAAGGTTCAATACCCTGGGTTCAAGATAATTAGCCCCCCAAAAAAATACAATTACAGGCCCTTTCGGCATCACCTGAAACAAGGAGAAGGATCACCCGAGGTATCTTTATGGGTATTGTAGGAACCAAGATTCTACACTCGTGATAAAAATAAGGGAGGTGCACTCTTTCATACCTACAAGATCATTTTGCACACTATATCCTAGTCAAATTGGTCTGGTTACTTAATGCTAGGTGCACATCAGTCTATATTCTTGTCATTTAGTAGTTTAAACATACAATTAAGCTATTGAGCACAAATATATCAACAAGATCAGTAAATATAAGAATTCATCCATAATAAAGGAAAGAATTAACACCATACAAACATGAATTAACACAATACATGCATCAATAACCATTCAATAGAATTATTAGACACAGACTTACCATGGTTCACTCCTTCCTGGGCTACGCCTACAAAATATTTACTTCTTTATTAGAGTTATGTCACTCTAGTTGTGCTCTGCACTACAATAGATGTTCAATGTACAATACTCTACTTACATTCATGGATTCTTTGCACATACCATTATACAACCATCACAACTACTCAGAGTTCCTCTCTGCTACCTCTTTTGTCGCTTCTCTTGCACCTCTCCCCTCTGAACTTCACCAGTCTTTTACATATTTAGGTCCCTTTTTCTTAGGTTTTATTTCCATCTCATAATGAGTTGGATACCACTCATGCTCGGTCAATGACAACTCATTATGAGTTGGATACAACTTACAATCAACTAGTTTTCCCTAATTTTGTGCTAACCATTTCTTCTTGTCCCCCATATTCTTCTCTTTCCTCTCTCTTCTTTCTTGATCCTCTTGATATTTTTTATCCTACGCATTTTATCTTTGCCTCATCTCTTCTCATTTTTCTCTATCCAAACTTCCTTCCCAACACTTTTTTTCCCTCTATAATGATGTTAACAAACTTCATGGTAAATGGTTAGTAGCTTAAGGCAATAACCCATGGATGACTCACAAATATGTATACATATATCCCAAGGACATTATCGTCGATTGTTCATGGGGATTCACCCAAATACATTTATCTTCCCATTTAACCAATGACTCCTACCTTTCCATTGAGACTTGAGTCAGAAATAATTTTGTTTAAAAGAACATGATGTTATTTCTTTCTCTGAAATTCAAGAACCTTACCATGGTGTTTCTCTGCTACCAGCAAGCATCCATAGCTCTGAAAAAGTCAACCCGATATCATAGATCGTGCTCTACTACCAATGAGTGTCCATAGCCCTAACATAGATATTTTCATACCCTCCCGATCATACATTCTGACTTGTTATTTTATGTTCGACTTCGTTGCATACGTGTCGAGAATGAACCATGGAGGAGGATATTTTTTTCTGTTGAAGGATTAGGACCATATACCTTTCATTCTTTTTCTTTTTTGAATAGTATGAGGACCAAATTTTCTCTATTTTGGGTATCAACCACACTCTCCCCTATTCCATTTCCCTTGGTATTCCAATATGATAAGGCAATTGAATTCTTTGTTCCTTAAGTGATCTGCATGCATAAATGTGAACTACCAATGCATTGAATCCTTTGACCAATAAACTTTCTCCCAATTATTCCGTGAAATTTAAAACTGAGAGATAAGAATCTAGATTTATCAAATTATACCACCAGTTTGACAAAGAACACACCTAAACTCGAGTTATCATCAGAGTAATCAAAATGAGAAAATAAAACAGAAATAAAATCACACAAACAAATAAAACTAAAAAAAATAAAAATTGAAATCGCTAAACTCATCACTTAAAACAAAATTAAAAAGAAATAAAGGTAAACTATAATACATGAAGTTATCTTTGAGACAACTTATGAAAATAAATTCTTTAGGTATTGGTCGTTGATGGGAAGAGCTTCAAGCTCACCCGTAAGGTTTTGTAGACGGTAAGTTCCTACCCCATTTTTCTCAGTGACTTGAAAAGGTCCAAGCCACATATTTTTGAATTTTGAGTGTTCCCCCTTTGGCTTATTGAATTTATCCCACTTAAGAACCAAGTCCCCTACTTTAAATTTTTTATCCCCAACCTTGTATTTATCAAACCATTTTTTAACTGTTTGTTGATGGGCTTCATTCTTGCTTGTTCTTGTTTTTCATCATCCATAAGGAGGGTATCAATTTTATTTTTCATACTAGATGAGGGTTGTCCTCTTGAGGATTGGTAAAGCTGCAAGGATGGGAGATATAGGTTGATTGGTGAAATGGATTCCTGTATGTACATGAGAAATTAAGGGGAATTCCCTAAGGATTCTTTGGGGGTTACCCTATTATCCCATAGAGAGAGTTATGTAAAGAATTGTGTCAGTTCTGGTGACTCTCTATGACTGTCTTCTTAAGAATCCTTATTAATTTTTTATTGGTACACTCGACAACACCATTTCTTTATGGATAGTAGTTGTAATAATACTTCAATATAATCTATTTATCTAATGCAAATTCAGTCTAGAGAGTATAATAAAAGTATGTAGCGTTATCAAATACCAAGACTGAGGGTACCTCAAACCTTGTCATGATGTGTTGTTTAAGAAGTTGTATTACCACCTTATCATTAACATGGGTAATGGGAATGGATTCTGACCATCATGTGAAATAATTAGTAGAAGTCAGTATATACTTATTTTGTTTGGATTAGTTTGGGTTTTTCTCTCCTATTACATATATTCTCCATTGTTCAAATGGCCTAGAAATTGACATTGGTTATAGTGGAATGGCCTATTTCTTTTCCTTCCCAATGCTCATATGACAAAATTCACACCTCCTGATATATACATGAGTGTCTCTAAACAAAGATTTCCAAAAATATCCATCCCTTAAAATATTATGGGTTGTAGTCTCCCTTCTGAAATGCCCCCATGCAGGACCTTCATGGAGTTCCTTCAACACCATTTCATCATCTTCCTTTTTGAGACATCTTAGTACAAATCCATCATAATTTAACAAGAAAAGTATTGAGTTAATAAGATGATGTAGGGAGGATTTTAGTATCATTTCTCTCTCAGTTTCAGGTATTTAGGGCAGCTACCACGATGGATAAAATATGATAGGTCAACATACTAAGAGTATTGTGTGGGTGGGATGTGAAATACTTCACCACACCATCAATTGAACTCGTTATCCAAACCGAAATCCCTATTTTCTATTAGATCTTCATATTTTGCATCCATTTTGCACAATCCCTAAAAGTTCTTGTCACTTTAATTTCAAGATCAAATTCTTGGATGACATCCATCAAATTTCCTCTTATTTCTGCATTTCCTATTGCGTGAATAGTGACCTAACAACTGGATGAGGCACTATGACCTTGGTATGATTCTTCAAGATGTAAGGTATAAAGTGTTTTACTAATTTATAGATGGTGTAGACTTGTTTGTCAATGGTTGGGTGGTTTATCTCTAGTCCTTATAAGTTAGTGCTCACGAAGGAGATAAGTGTCTCATTGTTTTCATAATTTTTTTGAGCAAGGACTATAACTAATGATTGATATGAAGATAAAGTGTAGAGATAAAAGTATTTTTTTAAACTAGGGTTGCGTAGTAAAAGGGTTTCTGATATGGAAGTATTGACATTTTTTAAAGCTTCATTTCCCTCATTAGTCCATTTAAACTGAACATCATTGTGTATCATTCTCTATAGGGTTTTAACTATCTCCGCAAAATCTAGAGTGAAATTTCTTACAAAATTAATCCTTCCAAAGATAGATTGCATAGTCCTTTTGTTATGAGGGAGTGACAATTATGAAATTGTTTTTTTCCATTCAAGATGGATATGAATACCATCCCTAGAAATGAAGTGACCTAATATTTTTCCTTCCTCTTCTCCAAATATAGTATTTTTCGGGTTCAAGGATATCCCAAACATTTGACATATTTCAAAAATTTGGGTGAGATGGGAAATATGATCAACACTATCCTTGGAGTAAACAATAATTTCATCTAGGTATACCACTACAAATTTGTTAATTAATCCCCAAAATTCCAAATCCATGGCTCTTTGGAAAGTATCTCCATAATTGATTAGCCCAAATGGCATGTGTTTGTAGGAAAATGTTCCCCATTTAGTTCTTAAAGTTGTTTTCAATATGTCCTCCTCTGATACTAACACCTAGTTGTATGCTAAGAAACCATCCAGAAGAAAGAATATATGCGCTATTGATATATTCTATAGAAGTTGTTCCATGGAAGGAACAAGGTAGTTATCTTTTGTTGAGGCTCTATTCATATTTATGAAATCTACACATAAACAAATTTCCCCATTTTTTTTTTCTTAACGGGTATAATATTGGTGACCCATGCAGAATGTCTTACTTGGAATATTATCTCTACAACCAACAGTTTCTTTAGTTCCTTCTGCATCAAGGGTTCTAAGGACGAGTGAAATTTTTTCATCTTTTGCTAGAAAGGCTTGACCTCAAGTCTTAATGGGAGAGTGTGTTGGATGATCTAGGTGTCGTACGTTTTCAAATCCTGATATGACCATGAAAACATGTCCTGGTACTCTTTGAACAAAATTAGGTAGGCATTAGTTTCCTTAGGTGACAGTGATCTCCCGAGATTGACGTTTTGGGGTTGTCAGCAGTTCATAGATTTATGAATTCATAGAATAAACAAGAACTATTGATTTTGGTTTTTTTCGGTTTCTTAAATTTCTCTCCTAAGTCAAACAAGTTCTCAAGACTAACTACTCCATGGGGAATAGTGTGGAGTTCATTATGGGTCAATTCACTGCCTTTTGTTATGTTATGGATTTGATTATCCTATCCTTCAATCATTTCTTGGAAAACTTCATCTCAATGGCCAAATCCCTAAAATTTTCTTCATTAGTAAAAAAGGATATGAGTTGTTCATATCTCTCAAATACCCTCGAGTTAGAAATGTTATCTGGGATCGAAGGTTTGTATAACAAATCTATGGAAAAAATTGAGGCTTCATAATCCTCTAAGGGAGAAAACCTTGAATCTATTGTGGCCAAATAATTGGTGAGCATATTTTTTGATCAAGGTATGGATGTGATGTTGAATGCTAGGAAATTTTCTATCACCCTTTTAAATTCCTACTAATAATTCGTCAGATGGGGGGGATTGCAATGAATAGTGTTCTTGACTTGTCTAACAATAATTTATGAATCCCCGAAGACAACTAGTTCCTTGATGTTTAAATCAATAACTTTCTTAAGTCCTTGGACCAATGCCTCGTATTCGGAAGTGTTTTTTGTGCACTCAAATTCCAATATAGAGGGAAAAAAACTATGTTTTCATGTTGGATTAATGAAAATGCATCCATCACTAGGTCGTCTTTGAGATTTTGATCCATCAAAGTAGTGAGTCTAGATTTCAGACACAAAGTTTGGAACTCCCTTGTCCTAGCCCACCTTTTGAACTATCATTTTGGTGTCCTCAAATTGAGCAAGGATATTTTGTTCAAACTTACTACATTGCTCAATTATTTTAGGACTATCATGAAGTGATAATTCTAACCTCTTGGAAAACAATACTTCGGACAAACAGGGTGAGAAATTACCAAAATCAAACTCACATGAGTAATTTCTTAAGACTAGGAATTCATTAGAGGAAGGTTCATTAGGGGCTTCCAAGTCTGTAACAGTATGCTTCAAATATATTTCTCATTTGATATTGATAATGTTGGGGTTTCCATTCAATGGTAACCATAAGTGGGACCAATATGTAATAAAATATCTATGTAATTTTTCAAACCAATCCCTACTTGAAAACATACCATAGGCCTATGGAATGTCTACAATTATAATATCTATAACGTGATGAAAATTTGGGTTAGAGGCAATCTGAATCACAACATCCTTTAACTCCCCAATAAATTTAACTTTGGTTCTGTGTAGTTGACTTATTTTCATTTAAATTTTGGTGGGGGTAGCATTTAACTTCTTGCATACTGAAAGAGGAATAACATTGGAGGAATCCCCAGATTCAATCGAACAATTGTGCATGTTCCTATTATAAATTTCAAAGTTTAATAGAAAAGGTGGAACAGATGACCTAGGATTCTTATCGGTCACCATTTTATTCATGTTAGGATTCTGAATCTTTTCAAGGATTCTAGTACCCAAGCTTGAATATGGGATTGAATTTGACATGAGTTTGTCATCCTCATCTAGGGATTGAAACAATAAATCTTTCTATTGAGGAATTTTTCACAAGTCCATCACCAACATTTTATCTTTCAATTTCTTCAAGTCTTGTACCACGTTATACTCTAGATTTTTTGTTTTGTGAGTTGGGAAATTCATGCCATAACTTAGCGATGAGGTTAGTAGAGCTAAAAGGGAAGATTTTGGGATTCTCTTAGGAGCTTGTGCAATGGTAGGTTGGTTTTGGATGATGGGTGCCTTGTTCCTAGTTTGGACTACAAGAACTTTGGAACATTCTTCTTCTTATTTAGGAATTTCAAAATATAATCTAGGATTGACATCCCATAGAACCATAATTGTTTTATCATGTGGTTCAACAACTTAATTTTCTACAACATTTTATGTACGATCATTGGATTGTTCAATCAGGTACAAACCATCTAAGAAAATATTTGTGAACATATCCATAACATTAAACCATTAAGGGAAATACCTTTCCAAATGATGTTCTTGATGATAGTTAAAATATGAATATGAGGCAAATTCTCCCAAGTCAAAGTTCAATTTGGTAGGAGGGGGCTATAGGGACTTGAAAGGTGGATTTTCTGTAAAGAAACGTTTGTAAGTCCTAGAGTTTGATGTGCATACCCATGCATTCATTTTCATGTCTATAATCTCTTTGGAAAATTTCTTAACCATCCTTCATAAGATTTCCATATATGCATTGCAAGATACCAGATATATAAAATATGCAGAACAGAAATAAAATGCTAGAAATGGAAGAATAATAGTAAAATATCCAGCATAATCTTTACAATACACAGAAATGATATACGACATAGCAATAGAAAAACACTTTGATTCAGAAAGCAATGTTCACAGACCTCTTCAAGGGGGCAACCTCCAATCGAGCAACACTCTGTTACAATAATCTCCAAGCTAGGGTTTTCATACCCTCGACCCTTATTTATAATAAATATGTCTATTAAGAGAAGCATCTAGAGGAAGATCCTTCTAGAAGTGGAAGCTTCTA
>JZKD02S2125837.1:71676-99787 GCA_000966675.3 Picea glauca
ATTACCTAAACTACAAATTTATTTAAATGTTTTTTTTTAATAATATGCTAATAATCTAAGAATATTATAATATAACATGTTATACTATAACAATGTTATATTATAACATGTTATACTATAACAATGTTATACTATAACATTGTTATAATATAACAATGTTATAATATAACAATGTTGTATTATAACATTGTTATAATATAACATTGTTATATTATAAAAATGTTATAATATAACAATGTTATAATATAACATTGTTATAATATAACAATGTTATAATATAACCTTGTTATAATATAACCTTGTTATAATATAGCATCGTTATAATATGAATGGGACCTAGGCCATGCCCATAAGACCTGGGCCAAGCCCGCCGGGGGGCTGAGGCAAAGCCCGACACCGCCCTAGCCCCCCCGCAGGCTTGGCCTAGGTCCCATTCATATTACAATGCTGTTATAATATAAAAATGTTATATTATAACATTGTTTTATTATAACAATGTTATATTATAAATAATATTTATGTTTTTGTTTAGATATTAATAAAGTTTTTTTTTGTAAATTTTATTTTTTTAAGGTTTTTGATATAAATTAAAAAAATAATTGTTGTAGTTTTAACGTTTTTCAATTTATTTTTGTTAATTTTTATTTAAATTTTGTATTAAAATTTATATTTTAAGTTTTTTAATTTGGGTTTTTTGTATATGTTTTTACTTTTGGGTTTTTTTTTCATCTTTTTAAAGTCTTTTTGGGCTATAATTTTGTTTTTTTTACCATTATGTTAATTTTTTCTCATTTTTCTTACTTATTGTTTTTTTTTCCTCTTTAGTTTTTTAGGTTCTTCTTCAATTATTTTTTATCATACAAATTTGTTTTTAAATTTTTTTTGTTTTTTAAATTTCAATTCTGTTTGTTTTCTTATTTATTTTAGTTTTTAATTCATCCAAAAAAACGAATTATATGTTTTTGCTAAATATTTAAAAATATTGTTATTTAACAACAATTATTTTGTATGTATTGAAGTAAGGTAAAAAAAGTGTGTTAAAAATGATATTTTCCACTATATATAAAATGTATGGAACCATAACTTAATTAATGACAGATAATTATATGAAAAATCTTAATTTCAAAAAAATAAATGGTGTAGAACATTTTTAACGTTGGATGAAGCATGGAAATATGATTAAAAACACGATTGAATACAAATACAAATAAAAACAAAAATAAAATAGAAAAGTTTGAAAATAGATGAAAAAACATCGTTGAGAAAAAAAAATTGAACAATTTTAAAATAAGTGAAAAAACAACCACTTAGAAAAATAAAGTTGAAGCCTTATGTATCATAAAATTAAAATATCAAAAAACCACCTAAAAATGGAGGCGAGTTCTACTGGTAGCACCATTTTTAAAAATGGGGTAAAAAACTTGACCCCCCCAAAAACGAGAACTCTGTAGAGTTTTCGTTAAGTTGGTAACTATGTTATGAGTTCTCAAAGGTATAAGGGAACATTTTTCATGCTACGCCTTAAAGTTGGTAATCTTATCTCCAACATAAATTTCTTGATATGATCCTCGGTCAGGTCGGAGGTTTCATGATCAAATTTTGGGAGAATTTTCTCTAGGTTCCTAGGAAAATGGTGCAATCTCCCTAGTAAGGCTAGAGAATCCCTATCCAACCATGGCTGGTTGTTTACAGATTGTTTGTGACCCTCGAAAACTTCTTCACTGTTATTTTCCTTTTTATTTGACTTGTTATCTGAATTTTTTGAATTATAACTTGCTTCCTCATACTCTGAATCATCTTTGATAGAATGAGTACTTGTTGGTGAGGTGATGAGAGGAGTTTCAAAAATGAAACTCAGAGGTTGTTCAATTTCGGTAAGAGAAAAATATATCATATCTTCTACCGTATGAAAAAAGGTGTGATATGGGGTATCGATAACCGGTCTTCTATTTTGTGTCATGTGGGGGAGAAATGAAGCTAATGACAATGCTCTGATCTATCGATCATAAGCTCAAGTAATCCTTATAAATGAATTTATTTCATTTTGAGGGATTGCATAAGCTATGTTTGGGTGAAGGTATGAACTGCCTTCAGTATATGGTGACTCACTTTTAGTAGGGGTACCTTAAATATTAAGGTTGTTCTCAGAGGGACTAGGCATGAATGTGGGATGTTTTGAATCTGTAGGCTATTTGAGATGTGTTTTTGTGTAAAGAACTATTTTTACTAACCACTCATTCATTCAATCCCTCCTTCTAGAGCTAGTTCTATTGTAGGTCAAAATTCCCTTTAACTCAACAACAAGAATCACGCCTAGAGACGAGGCCCAATTAGACTCTTCCCTATTTTGGATGACATGATTCTCTGGATGGATGATCTAACAAGTTTCGATGGGCTTTACTATGTTATCAAATAGGTATTTATAGACTATTTTCTATTTATTTATAAGTTTATTTATTGAGTATTTGATGACTGAATTCTTAAGAAGGTCGAGTTTAGGATAACCTCTTACCAACAACATGTATATGAAACTGCTCTTCAACCAATATCAAACAATAATATTTCCTTATTGATTAAGAAACAAACATCATCTAAGAAAAGGAATACATATGCAAAAATAACAAATAACCGGAAATAATTCTAGTTATTGTATAACACCAATTTTGTAACACCATCATATTGATGCCAATGTATATTCAGTGATTGCAACATTTCAAGATAACTTAAACACACTTATTGTCGTACTAAATCTCTTGTAGTAGTCAGAAACAAAGTAGAAAAATCCACAAATTATGTTACTCCACATGCTTTGGAGAAAAAAAACTATCTTCGACTCTACATAAGATTCTAAATTAGACTTCAAAATAATTATGTGTTTGAATCTTTTCTTAATACCAAACTCTTGACCCTTCAAAACGAGTTCAACCTCTTTATTTATGAAAAACCCACATGAAAAAAATAGCAACAACATTTTTTTAACTAAAGAAAATAGAAATAGATCTTCATAGGTATGAAAGTATGGAAATCGATGTTGATTCATCATCATGTTGAGGTTATCCTTCATTTACATGAATCAATATATGAATTGATCTATCTCAAAGATTAGATTTCATAGGGACTAACATGCTCATATTGATCTGTCAAAGATTCTTTTCACTTTTCCATTTTCATGTGCTTGGATCTACTGAATATTTGCTCCAAATTTTGCATCGATCTCTCTGAACAATTGGACTATAACATGTAAATCGATGAAATCATCAGGAGTGTCGAATTCTGGGAGTTGAAGCTCTATCATCCTCTATTTTATGTTGTTCTAATCTCTGAGACACTCCTCCCATCTCTCTTGCATTTTCTATTGTGGTTCAATTACCAATTGTACCAAATATTATGTTGCTACCATGTTCCTGACTAAGATCCCACCTGCAAGAGTTCTAATGCCATGTTCTTCTTCCCATTGACCCTTTTGGATTTCTCTGATATGCTTGATTTTTTATATTACTTGATGATCCTTCTCCAACCATATCATAATTAATTTATATGCTACAAGTCCAGGAAAATATTCCTCTTGGTAGCTTATGATCCTAGTCATAAAAACCTCCATATTTGATCTAAAATGAGTATAAATATCTTCAAATTCAATTATCATGAACCTAACCTCCTAGGTAGTGTCCTGATAGGATTCCCTATGATGTTTGAGATGTACCACCTCTTCTCTCATAGAATCATCCTCTCATTCATCCCCTCTTTCCCTATCTATGGTGGCACCAAATATATCCATATTTTCCCCTAATAACTCACTTACCCTGGATTTCCCTGCATCCAATATGGTTTCTTCCATGGTGATCATTACTGCACTGTCCAAAGTGATTCTTCTCTTTTTTCCTATTTCTTTTCACAGCCAAATATTTTTTCCTTTCATAATCAATTTCTTGGACATTGGATACCTCGTCCACCACCTTTGTGATTGGTTGGTCCCCCTATGAGAGGGAATTTCCTAAACTTCCTAGTGTATCAAAATTCTCAAGTACCATTTATTTTCCTTTGTTGACTTCAATCTTCTCTTGACTGGTTCCTTTAACTTGTTCTTGAACCGTTTGAGACTTTCCAGCATCTCATGTTGACCCCACCTCGGTTCTAACAGATGAATATCCAATTTTCTATGTACTTGGGGAATTTCCTATGATCTCTACAGATATGTTTTCAGTTGAGATTGATGACCCTGGGAGTGTGTAATGTGTAGCAGGTCTCGTAGTGATTTATTCAAGTTATTTATTTCCTTTGGGCCAAAAATTTCCGTCTCTTTTGGTGGTGTTTCCTCTTGATGAATATTTAACATCTAGGTTTCCTTGATCTTTTCCTTTCACTAGTGCATCACTTCTCCTGATGGTAGCCCCATTTCCATTCTTATTTCTATCTCATGTTTCTGTGTGGCCTTTGATGCTATGATCACCTTCAATTGTAATTAGATCTATTTCCTCACCTAAACATTTTGGTATTGGAGACATCATATCTAATACCTATGTTAATTCTTCACTCACAATAGGCACTGACGTGTTTACCTCCTCCCTGTCACTATATATTGTGATCAAATTGTAAATAACAAGAGATACTTGTCCTAGGACACCTGAAAAAACCACTGGCTTAGATCCTGGTCCTCTTATTGGTGTTCACCCTGAAGTCTTCTACAAAGTGTATTCCTCCATTGAGGTGTTCTCCGAGGTTTCCTTCACTTCTTCTCCTCCAAGGGTGACAGGGGTTACTAACATAGATGCAAATTACGACACTATGAGAATTTCCCTTTGCAACTGCATCATCCTTTCATATTCCTCTAAGAACATTTGTGCCTATGATCTGTGCATTGTCTTTTCTATGACTTATATTTGAGCTTGTGTCACTACTAGTGCCCCTATTGTCTTCTCTAGAATGTGTTGACCGCCCATTTAGCATCGGTGGTCAAATCCATGTTCCATGAAGAGATGCATCATCAGATGAAATTTTTTCAAAGACTTTGGTTCTACAGGGCATTGTTTGGCCCCAACACTTTATTTTGTAATTGGAATTTCTGCAGCCCTGCGTGGGTTAATAATGTAATAGGCTTGCATGAGTCATGTCTAGGTTAGTTACCTTTAGATCGGTTCACTGGGAGAGTTCCTTTCACCAAAGGTTTTTTATCATCATGTTATCAGTTGGGTTGTTCATCGCTACTGATTTCCCTTGAGTTTTTCCCTCACACTTGTAATAATTCCTCCAAAGTGGTGAACGATGTTCTAGTGGGCTTATGTTTTCGTAACTATTATAGGGAATCATTGTAAATGACCATGCAAGACATATTAGAAAGTTTCACGTAATTTCATCGAGTCTAAGTCATGTTTTTTTAATTAATTAGTTTTTAATTAAATTTCCCTAAGTTTGGAGGTTTAATTATTTAATTAATTGAATATTTTTGAGCAATAATTGTAAAAATTAGGTCCTTGGACTTTTGATAGGGGTATTTGTGCTCAAAATAAATGGAATGGAACCCCCCACACCCATGGACCAAGTTTCAGCTCATTCGGACAACTTTAGCGATGGGTTTGTCCACCCGGAGTGTCAATCAGTCTAAAACAACCATTTTAATTGCTAAAGTCCAAACATGGCAAAAATGTAAAAGTTGTAATAATGAGTCAGAGGATGTGAAAAGTTGAAATGATGGTTAGAGAGAGACCCCATAAGCATAAATTTATCCTCACAACCTTTTCCAACCTTTTCTAACCCCTTTCCCACATTCCACTCTCAAAAATCACACCCCCTAGGGGAATTGACGTTTTTCCTTTTTTAATTAATTTGTGACTTGAGTGTGGCCCCCTCTCTTGATATTTCACTTCATTTATCCTTTACATCACCTCTATAGGTTACCCCACTCACTCCACCTCACTCATCCCTTTCTTTTAACTGATGTTTAGCCTTCTGGAGCACCCTCCAAGAGAGTTACACCCCCTTTTGTGTCTCTACAATGAAAATTCATTTTTTATTGTTTGAGGCTCTTTATTTTCCCTAGAACGGATCCCAAAACTTATCAGATTATTTTTTTGTGATCCCAACCTCTCTTACTCATATCTCACTCTTCTTTCCCTCATCCCAAGACGTGCATCATCCAAGAGAAGTCTGCCCTCCCTCTTCTTGAAACTCCACAAATTAATTTTTAAAAAATATTTGTGCCTCTTCACTTACCTTGGCACAATTCCCATGCCTCCTACACACCCTTGTATCTATCGAAGCTATTTTTCTTTTTTTCTACACCCTAGATCTATTGTGCAAACCCTAAGTGGTACGCCCTAGCCTTGATATCTACTCACTTACTTGGTGGTGGACACTTGGCATAGATCCAAAAGAGGTAGGTTTTCCTCTCCAATTATAAATAGATCTTATTTCTCCTCCCCAACTCACCATATCTTGAGCTATTGTTATGCTACTTGATTTTACACACTCTCTCTCTCTTTCCATAATTTCATTCATTTCCATTCTATGCTCTACGGTTTTGGAGTATTTTCCCTCCAAGACTATTTTTCTTGAGTAATATCGATAAAGGAGAAACTTTGGAGGATAACGAGAGGAGCAAGGCATATGCTTGGTTTTCTAATGCTTGAGAGGTAACATTGTAATAATTGTTTTGGGTGGTTGCAACATTAGATATTAGGTAAAGTTATATCTAAGTGGATCTACTAATGTGTATTCTTATGGGATTATCTATCTTGATGTGTTGAATAGAATAGAAGTGTCATTTTATTTACATACATCAACATATTGTCTATTTTATGCATATCACTTAAAGAGGTTTTGCAGGTTTATATTTCTAGGGTTTCATTGGGAACTCCTTCAAGGAAAAGAGTCTCTTGAAGCATTCATACACTCCATTTCTCTAACCCTTTTACTCTTCACCTATATTGTTTCTCACACATTCCATTTTCATATAGCATACAATGTTTAAGTAGGTCATTATATCACATATAATCTCTTGGACTCTTGTGGAAAGTTCTTGTCCTAAAAGGAAAGGGTTTTCCTTAATTCATTTTGGTTGTGTGTAGCTATTCTAGCAAGCAAAGATTTCTGGTTTTGCAGGTTTTCAGATCTGATTGAGAGGATATTGGTTGCCCAAAGGACAAGCACACAACACTAAAAGGCCCTCCAAGGGGTTTGGTAGCTATCCCTCAACCCAACTCTTGTTTTTCATCATTTTTTGGTACGTCTTTCTCCTTCTTTTGCTTGTTAGTGGCTTGCACTCTAGGAAGAGGAAGTGGTACGACCCTCCTCTTGGTGTAAGCCTCTTGGGTAGTGTAGATCTAGCTAGGTTTTTAACTTTTAGCCTTTTTTCCTTTCCATCTAGCTAGGACGTGAGGTTTAGAAGGTGAAGGACACCTTCTCAACCTAGGACGTGGGGTAGATTAGTCTCTTTCTTTCTTTCTTGATTTGTTGTTTGTTAGCTTGGTTTATATCTCTTCCTTCTCTTTAATGGTTTGCCTTAATTGCTAAAATCTTAAAGAACTTAACCTAACTAAGAAAAACCTAAATAATCACCTACCTAGTTGGGAGAGAAATACCCCAATAGGCAAGGCCAAATGTTGAATGATATGATGTGATGTGTTCTATGGTTAAATGATATATTTTTCTTATGTTTTAGATCTACTTCTTAATCTTAAGCCTATTGGGAAACATCTAAGTAACATACTAGATCTTGCTTAGTTTCTTTTCAAGCTTATTCTCTTTCTTTTGCACATGGTTTAGATCTTAATGCTTAACATCTCTAAAGTGATTAATAAGTAATTGGTTCATTAGTCTATTGTTTATATCTATTGGAAGCCATTTTTTTGGGTTTGAATGGTTAAGTAGGCAAACACACTAAATTTTCTTTCTACCTCTTGAAGGCAAGTTGTTCTTGCCCTAATGCTCTTATTTCATAGAAAGCTCTTATTGTGCATGTGACCATATTTTTTTAAGCCATCTCTTATTTTCTTTACATGTTTTGATATACTTGAATTGCATAAGCTTAAGGCAACACACTTAAAATCTCATTTAAGTTTCGTCCATATCGCTAAATTGCATCTAAAAAGGGCCTTAAAATCTTCTAAACACTCTAATAATCACCTAAAAGTCTACCTAATCAACTTATACACTTAATAGACTATTTAGGGTACCTCAGAACGCCATATTCACCATCTAAAATGGGGCTTGAGGAAAACAACTGAGGGTAGTGGAAGGGGACTGCCCCATGGCACACCATGTGTGTGTCCTCTCCGGGAAGTACTCTTGTTTTGGGATGACTAGTTCTGCTGGGTTGGCCTCGTTGCCATACTATCTTGAGCATCCAACAGTTATTTGGCAATAGGAGGAGGAGGCTTTGGTAAAAGATAATTAAAATTTCACAAATCTTTAGAAAGACTAATAATTAAACCCTGGACCAAACCTAATGAACTACTTGGGGGTTTAATAACTAAGAGTGTGGATCATCTTCAATAATCTTTATAACAGTTGTGCTTAAATCTTCTAAATATTTGGAATGTGTTGATGATGATCTCATAAATGTGGTGATGTGATGTGATTCTTTAGTCTTTTGATATACTACACACATATAACTAAAACGTGGTTAGCTTGCTTGTTGTATCTTAGATATTCTTTATTTGTAAATCTTGCATCAACTACTTTGTGGATATCTCATTTGTGAATAGATATTTTGTAATTCTTTTGTAAGTAATTTTATCTAATATTCATTGGTTTAATTGATTCTTTTGTAATCTTGTAAGTAACTTGTAATCCACTTGTAACGAAATACCCCCTAACATAGTTGACCCCTTGCCCAATCTTTAGGCAGTAGTCTTAGTTGACCTAGGGAAAAGGCTTTCTTTTCATGCTAACCCTTGCACCTTGCATTGTTGCCTTAGCATCTTAGGGTTAGAATTGACTACCCATTTATCACCGATGGTTAAATCCATGTTCCATGAAGAGATGCATCATCATATGAAAATTTGTTGAAGACTTTGGTTCTACAGGGAATTGTTTGGTCCCAACACTTTATTTTGTAATTGGAATTTCTGCACCCATGTGTGGGTTAATAATGTAATAGGTCTGCATGAGTCATGTCTGGTCAGTTACCTTGAGATCGGTTCACTGGGAGAGTTCCTTTCATCGAGGGTTTTTTATCCTCAGGTTATCAGTTGGGCTTTTCATCCCTACTGAATTCCCTTGAGTTTTTCCCTCACACTTGCAATAACTCCTCCAAAGTGGTGAACGACGTTCTGGTGGGCTTATGTTTTGGTAACTATTATAGGGAATCATTGTAAATGACCATGAAAGACATATTAGAATTTTTTGCGGAATTTCGTCGAGTCTAAGTCAGTTTTTTTTAATTAATTAATTTTTAATTAAATTTCCCTAAGTTTGGAGGTTTAATTATTTAATTAATTGATTATTTTTTAGCAATAATTATAAAAACTAGGTCCTTTGAATTTTGATCGGGGTATTTGTGCTCAAAAGAAATGGAATATCACCCCCCACATCCATGGACCAAGTTTCATCTCATTCGGACAACTTTAGCCATGGGGTTGTCCACCCAGAGTGTAAGTCAGTCTAAAACAACAATTTTAATTGCTAAAGTCCAAACATGGAAAAAATGTAAAAGTTGTAATAATGAGTTATAAGATGTGAAAAGTTGAAATTATTGTTACAGAGAGACCCCCTAAGCATAAATTTATCCTCCCGACCTTTTCCAACCTTTTCTAACCCCTTTCCCACCTTACACACTAAAAAATCATGCCCCCCCTAGGGGGATTGATGTTTTCATCTTTTGATTAATTTGTGACTTGAGTGTGGCCCCCTCTCTTGATATTTCACTTCATTTATCCTTTAAATAACCCCTATATGTGACCCCACTCATTCCACCTCACTCATCCCTTTCTTTTAATTGTTTTTTACCCTTGTGGAGTGCCCTCCAAGAGAGTTACACCCCCCTTTTGTGTCTCTCCAATGAAAATTATTTTTTTATTGTTTGAGGCTCTTTATTTTCCATAGCACAGATCCCACAACTTCTCTCATGACTTTTGTGTGATCCCAAACTCCCTCACTCATCTCTCACCCTTCTTTCCCTTTCCCTCATCCCAAGAGGTGCGCCCTCCAATAGTAGTGTGCCCTCCCTCTTCTTGAAAATCCACAAAATAATTTTTAAAAATTATGTGTGCCTCTTCACTTACCTTGGAATGAATCCCATGCCTCCTACACACCCTTGGATCTATCAAATCTATTTTTCTTTTCTTATACACCCTAGATCTATTGTGCAAACCCTAAGGGGTGCGCCCTAGCCTTGAGATCTACTCACTTACTTGGTGGTGGACACTTGGCATAGATCCAAGAGAGATAGATTTGCCTCTCCAAGTATAAATAGATCTCATTTCTCCTCCCCAACTCACCATATCTTGATCTATTGTTATGCTACTTGATTTTACACACACACACTCTCTTTCCATAATTTCATTCATTTCCATTCTATGCTCTAGGGTTTTGGAGTATTTTCTCTCCAAGACTATTTTTCTTGAGTAATATCAATAAAGGAGAAACTTTGGAGGATAACTAGAGGAGTGAGGCGTATGCTCGGTTTTCTTATGCTTGAGAGGTAACAATGTAATAATTGTTTTGGGTGGTTGCAATATTGGATCTTAGGTAAAGTGTTATCTAAGTGGATCTACTAATGTGTATGCTTATGGGTTTATCTATCTTGATGTGTTGAATAGAATAGAAGTGTCATTTTATTTACATACATCAACATATTTTCTATTGTATGCATATCACTTGAAGAGGTTTTGCAGGTTGATACTTCTAGGGTTTCATTGGGAACTCCTTCAGGGAGAAGGGTCTCTTGAATCACTCATACACTCCATTTCTCTAACCCTTTTACTCTTCAACTATATTGCTACTCACAAATTCCATTTTCAGCTAGAATACAATGTTTAAGTAGGTCATTATATCACATATAATCTCTTGGGCTCTTGTGGAAAGTTCTTGTCCTAAAAGGAAAGGGTTTTCCTTAATTATTTTTTGTTGTGTGTAGCTATTCTAGCAGGCAAAGCTTGTTGGTTTTGCAGGTTTTCAGATCTGATTCAGAGGATATTGGCTGCCCAAAGGATAATCACACAACACTAAAAGGCCCTCCAAGGGGTTTGGTAGCTATCCCTCAACCCAACTCTTGTTTTTCATCATTTTTTGGCACGTCTTGCTCCTTCTTTTTCTTGTTAGTGGCTTGCACTGTAGGAGGAGGAAGTGGTATGCCCTCCTCTTGGTGTAAGCCTCTTGGGTAGTGTAGATCTAGCTAGGGTTTTAACTTTTATTCTTTTTCCCTTTCCCTCTATCTACGACGTGAGGTTTAGAAGGTGAAGGAGACCTTTTCAACCTAGGACGTGGGGTAGGTTAGTCTCTTTCTTGCTTGCTTGATTTGTTGTTTGTTAGCTTGGTTTATCTCTCTTCCTTCTCTTTAATGCTTTGCCCTAATTTCTAAAATATTAAAGAACTTAACCTAACTAAGAAAAAACTAAATAATCACCTACTTAGTTGGGAGAGGAATACCCCAATAGGCAAGGCCAAATGTTGAATGATATGATGTGATGTGATCTATGTTTAAATGATACAATTTTCTTATTTTTAGATCTACATCTTAATCTTAAGCCTATTGGGCAACATCTAAGTAACATACTAGATCTTGCTTAGTTTCTTTTCAAGCTTATTCTCTTTCTTTTGCACATGGTTCAAATCTTAATGCTTAACATCTCTAAAGTGATTAATAAGTTATTGGTTCATTAGTCTATCATTTATATCTATTGAAAGCCATTTGCTTGGGCTTGAAATATGTTGAATGGTTAAGTAGGCAAACACACTAAATTTTCTTTCTACCTCTTGAAGGCAAGTTGTTCTTGCCCTAATGATCTTATTTCATAGAAAGCTCGTATTGTGCATGTGACCATCTTTTTCTAAGCCATCTCTTATTTTATTTACATGTGTTGATATACTTGAATTGCATAAGCTTAAGGAAACACACTTAAAAGCTCATTTATGTTTCGTCCATATCACTAAATTGCATCTAAAAAGTGCCTTAAAATGTTCTAAACATTCTAATAATCACCTAAAAGTCTACCTAATCAACTAATATACTTAATAGACTATTTAGGGTACCTTATACCACCATATTCACCATCTAAAATGGGGCTTGAGGAAAAAAATGAAGGGTAGTGGCACGGGACTGCCCCATGGCACACCAGGTGTGTGTCCTCTCCAGAAAGTACTCTTGTCTTGGGCTGATTGGTTCTGCTAGGGTTGGCCTTGTTGCCATACTATCTTGAGCGTACAACAGTTATTTGGAAATAGGAGGAGGAGGCTTTGGTGAAGCTAATTAAAATTTGATAAATCTTAAGAAAGCATAATAATTAAACCCTGGACCAAACCTAATGAACTACTTGGGGGTTTAATAACTAAGAGTGTGGATCATCTTCAATAATCTTTATAACAGTTGTGCTTAAATCTTCTAAATATTTGGAATGTGTTGATGATGATCTCATAAATGTGGTGATGTGATGTGATTCTTTAGTCTTTTTATATACTACACACATATAACTAAAACGTGGTTAGCTTGCTTGTTGTATCTTAGATATTCTTTATTTGTAAATCTTACATCAAGTACTTTCTGGATATCTCATTTGTGAATAGATATTTTGTAATTCTTTTATAAGTACTTGTATCTAATATTCGTTGGTTTAATTGATTCTTTTGTAATCTTGTAAGTAACTTGTAATCTACTTGTAATGAAACACCCCTTAACAAAATTGACCCCTTGCCCAATCTTTAGGCACTAGTCGTAGTTGACCTAGGGAAACATCCTTCTTTTCATGCTAACCCTTGCACCTTGCATTGTTGCCTTATCATATTAGGGTTAGAATCCCCCAAACCTTGTAAACAATTAAAACTAACTCCTACAACTTAACTTTAACACATCTAGTAACTAAGGTCTACCCCCTTCGGCTTCCCTAGGAGTAAGCCTAGATGGAAGAGGTTCTGGTCAAAGTGACAGCATAGGCTATGAACCTAGGCATTGTGCCTCCAATGACACACTAAGTGAGCCAGACTTAGCTCATGTTTGCAAGTGTGTATAAGGATGACAACATCTTTGGCATCATTGCCGGGGATAAGTCATTTATCCTTGGTCAAAATGACTAATTTTTTTTTTTTTTTTTTTTTTTTTTTAAGAATTAAAAACTCTTTGAACTTTCATTTGTTGTTTTTGTTTGCTTCCTTTCCAAGTGGCGACTCCATTGAAAAAATATATCAAGTATACTGCAAGGATAAATCCTTGTTGGCTGCTTGAGATTCTTGGAGAAGAAGCACTCATTGGTTTCTGATGCTTGTTCCAAACATAATAAATTAACTTTTGTTTTCCTTTTTTTTTTTTCTTTGTTTGATGCTCTTGTTTGTCTGAAATAAACTTGGTCATCTTGTGACTCCAATTTAAAAATAAATTGAAAAAGTTTTCTTCGAGAAGGAACTCACGACTTGTTCTCTGCATCCTTGAACCTGAAGAGGTTTTTGGATGAAGTTAGCATGTTTCCACATGAGTTAGATGATGACTTTATGGAAAGATGGGGGGGGAAGAACCTCCCAGATATGGACACAATCAGTTCAGACATAGAAGAAGATACTCCACCAGATCCTATTAAGGAGCTTAAAGAAATAATTATGAGCATTCATTATGCCCATGCCAAATAGTTTGAGGCCATGAGCGAACAACTAGATATCATGGAGGCTGACCTAGCAGAAGATTAAATGTATATTGAATATCCGGACCCCGTTGAACTTGAGCTTGATAGTGAAAAAGATGAGGAAGTTCATGGGGAAATTCTGGATGCATCCTTGGATGAGCTAGTTACTTCTTTTGAGGAGATAAAGAAACTTGAGTTTTAAAATGTTGAATATCTAGGTGATTCAAGTCTCCACCCTCCTCCAGTGGAACCAATCTTTTTGAAGGGTAACTTTGAAAATCTTGAAGAAAACAGTATGATGGTTACTGTGATATGTTCTTCTTCAGCTTCTCAACCAAAGGATAAGTTAATGCAGAATTATGTGGAAATGGAAGGAAATTTCAGTTTAACGATGTCATATCATTATGAGTATTGGTTGGCTTCCCACCTTAACAGTCATGAGAAAAAAAGTATTCAGATTTTACACAGCTTGTCATATTTCGATGTTTGGTTGAAGGGAAGAAGGATGATGATTCTTGGTTGGTTCTTTCTAGTGAAAAGTTCCAAGTTGATAAAACTTGGGTAGGGGTCTTCTATGAGTCATCCTGGACAAGGATTATTCAGACACTTTTGGCATCATTTCATCCATTTCATGGGTGGTTGTAATGTATCTCTATCCCTTCCTTGTATTTTAATTTTGTATTATTTCAATTTATTATGTCAATATGTACTTAGATTTTTTTTTTCGGTGCCATATATTTCATTTGTTGTAAACTATGGATGTTGTACTTTAGTTATTTCATTATGTAGATGTTGTATATAGCATTCATTTATTTTATCATGTATATATGTATTCTTATGTTGGTTATTGGTGATCACTCTGTTTTGTAGGAGCTGGATTCTCGTATGCTCTATGTCTCGAGTGAGAAGATCGAACACACGTCCCCATGTGGAGCTAGATTTTGACCACCCATTTAGAAACGGTGGTCAAATCCATGTTCCATGAAGAGATGCATCATAATATGTGAATTTGTCTAAGACTTTGGTTCTATATGGAATTGTTTGGCCCCAACACTTTATTTTGTAATTGGAATTTCTGCACCCCTACGTGGGTTAATAATGTAATAGGTTTGCATGAGTCATGTCTAGGTCAGTTACCTTGGGATCATTTCACTGGGAGAGTTCTTTTCACCAAGGTTTTTTTATCCTGAGGTTATCAGTTGGGATTTTCATCCCTACTGATTTCCCTTGAGTTTTTCCCTCACACTTGCAATAATTTCTCCAAAGTGGTGAATGACGTTCTAGTGGGCTTACATTTTATTAACTATTATAGGGAATCATTGTAAATGACCATGCAAGACATATTAGAAAGTTTCACAGAATTTCATCGAGTCGAAGTCTGTTTTTTTTAATTAATTAATTTTTAATTAAATTTCCCTAAGTTTGGAGGTTTAATTATTTAATTAATTGATTATTTTTGAGAAATAATTGTAAAAACTAGGTCCTTGGAATTTTGATAGGGGAATTTGTGCTCAAAATAAATGGAATAGAACCCCCCACATCCATGTACCAATTTTCATCTCATTCGAACAACTTTAACCATGGGTTTGTCCACCCGGAGTGTCAGTCAATCTAAAACAACAATTTTAATTGCTAAAGTCCAAACATGGCAAAAATTTAAAATTTGTAATAATGAGTTAGAGGATGTGAAAAGTTGAAATGATGGTTATAGAGAGACCACTTAAGCATAAATTTATCCTCCCAACCTTTTGCAACCTTTTCTAACCCCTTTCCCACCTTCCACACTAAAAAATCGTGCCCCCCCTAGGGGGATTGACGTTTTTCCTTTTTTAATTAATTTGTGAATTGAGTGTGGCCACCTCTCTTTAGATTTAATTTCATTTAGACTTTACATCACCCCTAGAGGTGACCCGACTCACTCCACCTCACTCATCCCTTTCTTTTAATTGATTTTTACCCTTATGGAGCGCCCTCCAAGAGAGTTACGCCCCCCTTTTGTGTCTCTCCAATGAAAATTCGTTTTTTATTGTTTAAGGCTCTTTATTTGCCCTAGAAAGGATCCAAAAAATTCTCTGATGAGTTTTTTGAGATCCCAACCTCCCTCACTAATCTCTCACCCTTCTTTCCCTTTCCCTCATCCCAAGAGGTGCGCCCTCCCTCTTCTTGAAACTCCACAAAATAATTTTTAAAAATTATTTGTGCCTCTTCACTTACCTTGGCAGGAATCCCATGCCTTATACACACCCTTGGATCTATCCAAGTTGTTTTTTTTTTCTACACCCTAGATCTTTTCTACAAACCCTAAGGGGTGCACCCTAGCCTTGATATCTACTCACTTACTTGGTGGTAGACACTTGGCATAGATCCAAGAGAGGTAGGTTTGCCTCTCCAAGTATAAATATATCTCATTCCTCCTCCCCAACTCACCATATCTTGAGTTATTTATATGCTACTTGATTTTACACTCTCTATCTCTCTCTTTCCATAATTTCATTCATTTCCATTATATGCTCTAGGGTTTTGGAGTATTTTCTCTCCAAGACTATTTTTCTTGAGTAATATAAATAAATGTGAAACTTTGGAGGATAACTAGAGGAGCAAGGTGTATTCTTGGTTTTCTTATGCTTGAGAGGTAACATTTTAATATTTTTTTTCGGTGGTTGCAACATTAGATCTTAGGTAAAGTGTTATCTAAGTGGATCTACTAATGTGTGTGCTTATGGGTTTATCTATCTTGATGTGTTGAATAGAATAGAAGTGTCATTTTATTTACATACATCAACATATTGTCTATTGTATTCATATCACTTGAAGAGTTTTTCAGGTTTATACTTCTAGGGTTTCATTGGGAACTCCTTCAAGGAGAAGGGTCTCTTGAAGAACTCATACACTCCATTTATCTGACCCTTTTACTCTTCACCTATATTGTTGCTCACACATTCCATTTTCAGCTAGCATACAATGTTTAGGTAGGTCATTATATCACATATAATCTCTATCCTCTAAGAACTTGTGCCTAATATATGTTCTTCTATCCTCTAAGAACTTGTGCCTAATATATGTGCTTCTATCCTCTAAGAACTTGTGCCTAATATTGGATATTACTTCCGTATTTTCTTTGGAGAGTATTGGGTTGTATTGTTTGAAAATTAAAGAATATACTTGAGCTATGAATCCATCACAAATTAAATAAATTGATATTTTGTACCTATTCTCCCATAGGATGGTGAAGTAAACATGTACATGAACTTTGGAAATATGATAGCTAAGGCTCAGACCAGGGAAACAATTGCTAGCACATATCGTATCTAGGAGATAAGACAACATGTAGGATGCAGAGGGTTCTTTAGGTTTTGGGTTCTACACTTCCTATATCCTGGTGCTCATTTGTTTAAAGATGATAGTTTCCCAGTTAAAAGTACTTCCAGATGTAGAAACTATATGAGCAAAAGGCATACAGGCTTCAAATAACCTGGAGCAATCATTTTCTCTATATAAACTATAGATCAAGGCCATCAGAAAAATGGAGGGTTCTCAAAGGTTCATTGTTTTGTACCACCCTCAGGCCCGATTCAAAAATTTCTTATCCTCCCTCCACTAGGATGCTAGCAATTGACCAGTATTATGGTGCTCATAGAATTCCATGATAAAATATTTTTTCAACTTGAATTCGACGTCCTTGAGTTTATAATACATACTCACCTCTGTTGGCAAGAACACACCTATACATTCCCCATATTTGTTATTTAATAAGTATTTCTCTACATTAACATGATGAATGATCCACTCTAAGAGTTCAACACATGGAAAGATGGGTGTCTTTTCCACCACCATGTACAACAAAGACTGCTTGATGTTCTAGAAGACTTGGTCATCTAATTCCCTCACCTTAGTGTGGTTGTGAGGTGTAAACTATGGGAAATTTTCATACTAGATTTTGTTGTATAAATCAAGCTAGGAAGTTAGTATTACCTTTGATTTTGTGTTTTTATCTGTATCTTTGAATATAAGAGGTGAGCTTGTTGGATTATTTTCTGACATTAAGATCACCAGCTCCACTTTTGGGGCGAAATCCAACTTCTTAGCAGTCAAGCTAGATGCCTCTCTGATTTTCTCACTTCCTCTTTTCAGGGTCTTTGGTGATCAACGATTCACTGGTCATATGGGAGGAATATTTCCTTCAAAATCAAACAGTTGAATTCCGTACTCACTAAATCACAAAACTTTGGAGAAAATTAGGGTAAACACCTTGTGTGCGATGAATTTCCCGAGTCCTTCATACCTACCAGTCTGGAGCCTCACAATAAACAAATCATGACTAAGTTTGTAAGAGGCATTGGATCAATTATAATTTGTTAAGAAAAACAAAGAAATTATTTGCAAGCTATGAACCAATTCAAATACATTTGAATAAATAACAATTTTCCTTCACACCTGAAATCATCATGTTTTACTACAGGGAATCCACTATAGATTTTCATTAATTCCATCTATCATCTATTTAGGTTCACAGATTAAAACCTATGTGCAAATTGGCGACATGAAGAGACATTGGAATGATTCATCGGGAATTTCAAATAGTCTTCAATTGACACGTATTTGAGATTGGGATTCAGGCACTTGAACTATTTGAGGATTTTTTGGGACCAGTCTGTGTCTAAATTATTCAATCTAATAAAGATGATAGCACAAATATTTTTCATGTGTGATTGGATCAATATATCGATGTGGAAACTATTGATCAGAAAGACGCATAGAGATGCACATGAAACAAAGATCTAAATATGGATGGTCTTGATGAATTTGTAGATATTCTGCAAAACCACTCAAACAGATCATATTTCTTATTCGAGAGTATTGATAGGGCCTCAGTGGGTTGGAGGGTGTACACTAGAATACATTTTTTCGTTTCCTTCTTGATCAATTGATGTCAGTATCCCTTGGTGTTTGACACTAACTTCATGGTCAGTGCGTTCTTATGTGTTCAACACTTAGTGTCGATTCACGATGTTAATTAGGTGTTGAAAACTACCTGTCTAAATTAAAAATGGGTTTTTCATCAACTGACCTCACTAACACCCAATATTGATCGGCGTAAACACTTTCACTACAAATCACGACCCTCACGCAACTAGTATCCTAAATGGGTGATTCCCATTGTTAATCGACATCGACATTATCGAGACCGTGCCACACTATTGATACATAGATTGGATTGACCGACACCTGACATTGATCGACAATGACATTTCATAGAAGCAACTGTTTGGTATAGGAAAACTTTAACTTTAGCAGTGATTTTTTGAAGATTTTATGGATTTATAGATGCAAATCAAACCATATGAACAATGAATAATCTCAGAAAAGAATAAATATGAAACTTACATAAAATTCAATTGTAACAATGAAAACGAAAAAAAACAAATTGGTATTGTTGGTGTCTAAAGATGTCTTAAAAAAAACCTTAGTTTAACATTAATTTATCAACGCGAGGATGCGTATTTTATCTCAAGAATATCAGCAAAATCTATGCAGATAGCTTATAGAGGCTAAAATCCTATAGTCAAAGAAGATCTGAGTTTATCAACAATCAAGTTCCTCAAATGTTTACATAAAGATTCCAAGCATTAACAAAATTGAAATCTGATTACCAACATGTAATAAAAGGAATTTAACTTAATCTTTCTAACTAAAAAGCAGGAATTGAATCTAATCAAAGACTTGTGAAATTAACTGTCAAATATTACTAGAAAGGAAATAACATTTAGAAGCAATTTACTCTATCTATGGAAAGAAACAACAATTGTAATTTAATCGAAAGATGCAGTAAATCTAGCTTTACTGAAAAGAACAACAACTATAACTTTAATGGAAAGGAACAACAATCATAAATTAATTGAAAGGAATGAAAATTGTAAACTAATTGAAAGGAACAACAATTTCAAACTACTTTGAAAGGAACATCACTAGAAAATCTAAATGAATCAAATAACGCATCTGAAAATATGAGGAACTATCAGGTAGTAAACCACAACAATAGCGATTTGAGCAGCAATCATTAATACTTGAAAGAAATATCTACCCTTGATATGAAAATAGCATACTAGCACACTTAAGCATTCATTTTAACTATTGCAAAAGACACTTAAATCAGGAAACAGAGATAAAATGGATACAATTACAGATTGAATAGTAACTCCTTCAGACTAGGCCCTTGGTCCTCAGAAGCACTGCTACTAGAAAATCAATATATCGGAATGGTAAAAATGCTCAAATCCTTTATTGATTCCATAGCTGGTATAACATTTTACAAAATCTATTTTTGCACAGTAATTCTAAAATCTGAATACTTTAGATATAATTCTCTTTTTTCCCTCCTTTCTTCGGATCTATTACCTTCTTTATATATTACAATAATCTGGGAAAATTAAGCCATCTTGAGGATCGAAATATCCTCAAGATTTCTTTTCTATTATAAAATTACAATATAGAAAACTCAATCATCTTCAACTGGTTTGTGCAAAAAATCCCTCAACCTCCAATAGCTTCCACATCTTTAAGATCTCCTTTACTATCTCGGGTTTGACAATATTTAACAAATACTGTAACAAAATTAAACAATTCCAATCATATTTTAGAATCTTATTCAATATAATTTTGATAATGACGATAGGAGACATATTAACTATTTCCTATCCTATTTATTCCTAATTAATTGAAAAGTCAATCAAGATTACATCATGAAGTGTAGAAATAAGGGATATATTTGTACCTTTTCCACAACCCAACATACCCCGCAGCTTACCTTTTTGCATGTCCTCATGCAAGAAAATATTTTACATGTAAAACAACAATGTTGTAAGGTGGAAAGGTTGGTTCACCAGGCCTCCTGAATCCATTGCTTCTTTTGAGCTCTCCAAAAGCAACATCCTCCCTTTTCTGGTTAATTTGATAATATTTTTGGTAACTTTCTGGAGGGAACCAAATGATAGGCGGACTATATTTGCAACGACGCCAAAATGCTCGTGTCTAAAGATGTCTTAAAAATAGCCTTAGTTTAACAACCTTCGTACCTTTTCCACAACCCAACATACTCCCCAACTTGCCTTTTTGCATGTCCTCATGCAAGAAAAGATTTTACATGTAAAGAAACAATGTTGTACGGTGGAAAGGTTGGTTCACCAAGCCTCCTGAATCCATTGCTTCTTTTGAGCTCTCCAAAAGAAGCATCCTCCCTTATCTTGTTAATTTGATAATATTTTTGGTAACTTTCTAGAGGGAACGAAATGATAGGGGGATTATATCTGCAACGATGCCAAAATGCTGGTGTCTAAAGATGTCTTAAAAAAAACCTTAGTTTAACATTAATTTATCAACCCGAGGATGCATCTTTTATCTTAATAATATCAGCAAAATCTATGTTGATAGCTTATAGAGGCTAAAATCGTGTAGTCAGAGAAGAACTGAGATTATCAACAATCAAGTTCCTCAAATGTTCACTGAAACATTCTAAGCATCAACAAAATTGAAATCTGATTACCAACATGTAATAAAAGGAATTTAACTTAATCTTTCGAACTAAAAAGAAGGAATTGAATCTAAGCAAAGACTTGTGAAATTAACTGTCAAATATTACTGGAAAGGAAATAACATTTAGAAGCAATTTACTCTATCTATGGAAAGAAACAACAATTGTAATCTAATCAAAAGATGCAGTAAATCTAGATTTACTGAAAAGAACAACAACTATAACTTTAACGGAAAGGAACAACAATCGTAAACTAATTGAAAGGAATGACAATTGTAAACTAATTGAAAGGAACAACAATTGCAGACTAATTTGAAAGGAATGGCACTAGCGAATCTAAATGAATAAAATAGCACATATGGAAATATGAGGAAATACCAGGTAGTAAACCACAACAATAGAGATTTGAGCAATAATCATTAATAATTGAAAGAAATATCTACCCTTGATATGAAAATAGCATACTAGCACACTTAAGCATTGATTTTAACTATTGCAAAAGAAACTTAAATTAGAAAACAAAGATAAAACCGATACAATTACAGATCCAATAGTAACTCCTTCAAACTGGCCCCTTGGTACTCAGAAGCACTACTACTGGAAAATAAGTATATCGGAATGGTAAAAATGCTCAAAGCCTTTATTGATTCCATAGCTGGTATAACATTTTACAAAAACTGTTTTTGCAGAGTAATTCTAAAATCTGAATACTTTAGATATAATTCTCTTTTCTTCCTCCTTTCTTTGGATCTATTACCTTCTATATATATTACAATAATATGGGAAAATTAAGCCATCCCAAGGATCGAAAGATCCTCAAGATTGTTTTTCTATTATAAATTTACAGTATAGAAAACTCAATCATCTTCAATTGTTTTACACCAAAAAGTCCTCAACCTCTAATAGCTTGCGCATCTTTAAGATCTCCTTTACTATCTCGGGTTTGACAATATTTAAAAAATCCTGTAACAGAATTAAACAATTCCAATCGTATTTCAGAATCTTATTCAATATAATTTCAATAATGACAATAGCAGACATATTAACTATTTCCTATCTTATTTATTCCTCATTAATTGAAAAGTCAATCAAGATTACATCATGAAGTGTAGAAATAAGGGAGATATTCGTACCTTTTCCACAACCCAACATACCCCCCATCTTACCTTCTTGCATGTCCTCATGCAAGAAAATATTTTACATGTAAAGCAGTAATGTTGTAAGGTGGAAAGGTTGGTTCACCAGGCCTCCTGAATCCATTGCTTCTTTTCAGCTCTCCAAAAGAAGCATCCTCCCTTTTATTGTTAATTTGATAATATTTTTGGTAACTTTCTAGAGGGAACCAAATGATAGGGGGATTATATCTGCAATGACGCCAAAATGTTGGTGTCTAAAGATGTCTTAAAAACAAACTTATTTTAACATTAATTTATCAACCTAAGGATGCATCTTTTATCTCAAGAATATCAGCAAAATCTATGCAGATAGCTTATAGAGGCTAAAATCATGTAGTCAGAGAAGATACGAGTTTATCAACAATCAAGTTCTTCAAATGTTCACTTAAAGATTCTAAGCATTAATGAAATTGAAATATGATTACCAACATGCAATTAAAGTATTTTAACTTAATCTTTCTAACTAAAAAGCAAGAATTGAATCTAAGCAAAGACTTGTGAAATTAACTGTCAAATATTACTAGAAAGGAAATAACATTTAGAAGCAATTTACTCTATCTATGGAAAGAAACAACAATTGTAATTTCATCGAAAGATGTTGTAAATCCAACTTTACTGAAAAGAACAACAACTATAACTTTAACAGAAAGGAACAACAATTGTAAACTAATTGAAAGGAACAACAATTGTAAACTAATTGAAAGGAACAACAATTGCAAACTAATTTGAAAGGAACAACACTAGCGAATCTAAATGAATAAAATAGAGCATCCGAAAATATGAGGAACTGTCAAGTAGTAAACCACAACAAAAGATATTTGAGCAACAATCATTAATACTTGAAAGAAATATCTACCCTTGATATGAAAATAGCATACTAGCACACTTAAGCATTCATTTTAACTATTACAAAAGAAACTTAAATAAGAAAACAGAGATAAAACTGATACAATTACAGATCGAACAGTAACTCCTTTAGACTGGGCCCTTGGTCCTCAAAAGCACTGGTACTGGAAAATCAATATATCAGAATGGTAAAAATGCTCAAAGCCTTTATTGATTCCATAGCTAGTATAACATTTTACAAAAACTATTTTTGCAGAGTAATTCTAAAATCTAAATACTTTAGTTATAATTCTCTTTTTTTCCTCCTTTCTTCGGATCTATTACCTTCTATATATATTACAATAATCTGGGAAAATTAAGCCATCCTGAGGATTGAAATATCCTTAAGATTTTTTTTCTATTATAAAATTACAATATAGAAAACTCAATCATCTTCAAATGCTTTGCGCCAAAAAGTCCTCAACCTCCAATAGCTTGTGCATCTTTAAGATCTCCTTTACTATCTTGGGTTTGACAATATTTAACAAATCCTGTAACAAAATTAAACAATTCCAATAATGTTTTAGAATCTTATTCAACATAATTTCAATAATGACGATAGGAGACATATTAACTATTTCCTATCTTATTTATTCCTAATTAATTGAAAAGTCAATCAAGATTACATCATGAACTGTAGAAATAAGGGAGATATTTGTACCTTTTCCACAACCCAACATACCCCCCAACTTACCTTCTTGGATGTCCTCATGAAAGAAAATATTTTACATGTAAATAAGTAATGATGTAAGGTGGAAAGGTTGGTTCACCAGGCCTCCTGAATCCATTACTTCTTTTGAGCTCTCCAAAAGCAACATCCTCCCTTTTCTTGTTAATTTGATAATATTTTTGGTAACTTTCTGGAGGGAACCAAATGATAGGGGGATTATATCTACACCCAATCCAAGCAGGTCCTTCCTCTTGGAGTAGTCTAGAATACCTTTCTATTTTGAAGGTAGCTGCAAAGAAATTCCTGTACCCAAAGGGTTCCCTACTTTTTAATTCACTGGAGGATGCATCCCATCTCATTTTAGAAGCAACAAGAGATTCTTCCTTAATCTCTCTAAAACATGTGATACCTGAACGTATAACCTATTGATGGATAGGGGCTAAGTATTCTATGACCCCCCCTCTTTTCATAAAGGTTTTATGTCGCATAATGGTTGGAAAAGACTTTGGGGGCTCTCCTCTAACCCAGAGATCTAGCCCAATTTCCCTCTTTAGGAAGGTTTTGTGAGATTTACCCCATTTGACTTGGTTCTGAATAAATGAAAAAAATGCATGAAACTGTATGTCACCTATAAATGGGCCAGGGGTATCTTTCCTTTCTTCTTCTAGAATGAAATTATGAAAGTATAACTCACTCAGAAGGTATTGTACCTTTTCGTCCTGCTATCTGAAACATGAAATAAACTTAGGTACAATGTAAAATGTAATGGGTTTTCCTTCTTTGATGGCCTTCACTCTAAATAACATATAGAATTCTAGAAGGAATAAAGTGTAATTGGTGGCAGGGGTTCTGCAATTGATGGCATTAGAGTACACATCACAAATTTCTTTGATTTTCTCCAAATATTTTTCCAATTGGGTTTGTACCTTCTTTACCTTCCCTTGGGCTCTGGTGAGCTCATCATAGGTCTCAATATTTGTTGTTGTCATGTACCTTAGTTGTTTAACAATATTTTGATGTTCATTCCTAGTGACCATATCATCTTGGTGTTGAGACAATCCTTGTTGGGATTGTCCCATCTCTGCCTTTAGCTTATCAATGGTGGCACCCTGTGCTTGAGATTGGGATGCTTGGTATTCTCCCATAGTGACCATATCCTCCATGGATTGAGTTAATTCTTGCTGGGCCTATGTAAGATCTGCTTCCAATCTGTCCATGATAACACTCTGTTTCTGGGACTGTAGTGCCTCATGCTCTTCCATAGTCAGTAATTCATTTATGTTTTGAATCAGGGTTTGTTGAGACTGCATCAATTCTTCCTCCAATCTCCTGATGGTAGAATTATGATCAAGGAGTTGAGTTTTTTCCTCTAATACTAGGGTATCTGTCTGCATCTTAGCATCAATTGTTTCTGTAGCTGTCATCATTTTATGTGTTTCTAAGGGAATTACTTCCTCATTTTGAGATACTGCCTCTTCTACTACTATTTCTTTAGAGTTTGTATGTATCCATACATAGTTTGTAGTGATTGCTTCTTTAGGAAGAGGGTTTCTTCCTTGCACTCTGGCCCTTTTGTTTTACTTTCTTCTATGGGCCTTATCTACTTGTTCTAGTTGCTTCCTCAATTCTTTAATAATTTCCCTGAGTTTTCCAACCTTCTTCTTTAATACTTCATCCTTCTTAGCTTTCTTCTTCAACAATTTATTTTCCTTTTTTAGATTTCTAATTCTATTATGGTTCTTGTCTGATTTATGTTTGTGAGGGGTATCAAGGTCTTCTTCATTCTGGTCAGCAGATAGTTTTTCTTCTATTTTCTCCAAATATTTTGTATGTTCAAGGGGGCTCTGTTCCTTAATATGATGTTCTTCCTGTGCAACATATTTTGAAAATGACATTTCAAAATCATGGAAATTTTCGATAGGTTTTGAAGAAGAAGCCTCCCCTTGGTATGCTTCTGATCTAATTTTATCCTTGTCAATGGAAGTTCCCAAACTCCCTAAAACCTAAGCAATTTCTACTTCATAATTTTTCAAAAATTATTCTGCCAGGTGCTCTGATTCAGGCTGGGTGTCTTCCTGATCATTATTTTGTTCTAGTTGCTTGATTTCTTGAACATTTTCCCATAGGTATTGCTTTGTAACATCCTGAATTTCCTCATTCATTTTCTGAATTTGTTCAGGGTTTCATGTTCGTCTGCTTCTCCTTCTTTTCTGAAAGCCGGATTTAGGAGAAACAATTGCTCTTTCCCTCTTTTTCGTTAATGCATGTGTTTGTGAAGTCTGAGCTTCTGTAATTTGGGCAGAATCTATCTCAATTTTGGGTTGGGGAGGTGTAATGTCTAATTGGGCAGTGACCTCCTCTCTCTGTGTCTCTTTGATTCCCTGTGGTGGATCCTCATGACATAATTCAGGTTGTATAGGTCTATTGGTCTCAATGAAATTATCCTAGGCCACTTGAGTTTGAATTAATTCCCTGTTTATTATCCATTTAACTAATCCATGGTGATTGATGATAGTGACATGATCCTTGGACTTCTATCTTCTTAAGGCAACTTCATGTAACATGGCATTCAGAAAAAAAGGTAGATTGATCACTAACCTTTGTTTGAGTGCCACCAACAATTTGAGGTGACGTGGTCAAATTACGTCATACCATCCATCATAGGTAATATATATTTGAATTAATCCAACCAGTTCTTTACATGGTTCACTAAGGGCGTTGGGATTAAGTCCCTTCCCCTTCTTGTACAATTCTTCTCCAATGTCTGTAAAGGTTTCTACGGCTTCCTTAAGCATTGTATACCTTCTTGTCCACTGAATTCCCGTGTTAGGGATCCCTGTGGCTTCAACTGTGATTTTTGAAGTAACTAGAATTTGTATGCCTCGGACTATGTTGTTTTCTTCTTGCAGATTCAAAAAGAATTCAAGCGTGACGTTCATATTATATCCTTGTAACCGGTTAAGATATTTCATCCACCCCAGACGTTGTAAGATTTCTCTTGCCTGTTCTATAATTTGTAACAATTTTGGCTCCCTGTGCACACTTCTGCCACCCATTTTTGTGAGAAAATGTAAACGACTGGCGTTCCTGGTTACAGATTTGGTTAAACTAGCGTGGGGAAAATATTACCAAAAATAGAAAATATCAGAGAACAACAAGTGTTTTACATGTTTCATTTATTACAATGAGTACTATTTTATTGAGAAGTGTGTCGAGCATCCACTCCCCTCATTAATGTAGAGGTTGAAATCAACCGTCAGCGTAGGGGAATGTAATGAGTGTAGGTATTTCTGGTGAGAGATAATTATTGGATTGCCGTCACCAATGGGGATCAATCATTAATTTTCAAACAACATATTTTAATGGTAATCATTAAACATTAGTCCTCTTTCATGGAAAAAAATTGAATTTAATATACCTATACTCAAAAAATTCTTTAAGGATACATAAGTCGAATAAATTAAATCTGTTCATTTAAAATAATATCCCACATATCATAATGTTGTTACTTTTCCCATTTTATTGAATACAACCGAAATGACAGGCTCGTTATTGAGTGAGGGAAATATAGAGACACCCAAAAACTTGGTGTTTATAGTAAACTTCCATACCACAGGCAGAGCCACTACTGCCAACATGTCTCCATAGCCTCGACAAGGTTTCATTTTAACCCTTAGATGAGCCTGTATCCTTAATAAATATTTGAATCATCTTTTCCAAAAATACCACTATCCTAGTTTGGTAGCTAGATGGTGATAATGCCACTCACTAGATTGTAACTTAAGTGAACAAGCCATCTCGTGATGAGAACCGTTGTCCTTTGATGAGAAAATGTCAAAGGCCATTACCCTAGTGTGGTAGCCATGATGGGAATGTCACTTATGTTATTATCCTATGATCCTGGTAGGTTGGCTCATGATGAGACCCCTTATTCTTTGTGGGAAAAGTTTTATTAGTATATTATATATATATATATATATATATATATATATATATATATTTAAGGATCTATTAAGGGAGGCTCATCTACTCCTTAAGAGTAAGGGATGGTGTAAATAAGTGTAAGGATGCCAAGTAAAAGTGTGCC
>JZKD02S2125837.1:99797-142177 GCA_000966675.3 Picea glauca
CAGAGAGAGAGAGAGAGAGAGAAGAATCCTGGTTTACATTTTGAAAACATCATGTAATGAATAGAATACTAATGAATGAATAAAGGAGTATGTTTGATTGAATAGGACGGGTTGAAGCCTTGTTAAGAAAAGGCAGTGAGGCCTTTAGAGATAAATCAGTTGGGCTGAAAATTCCCAGGCGGTGTAGAAAGAATTGGAAGAAGGGGAGAGCCCTCAATTATTTTCTTGCTGAGTATTATGTTTTCTCTGGGATGAGAGAGTTGGTACACAGATGAAAGTAAATTCTTCGACACCCTAGTGATGGTGGTTGTATTTCTGTAGAAACAATCAATATTTGTTTGTGTTGCACTCATGAAAACATTTAGGATAATGTGATGAGGTGCATAAAAATGTCCTAGGACATGTCTAAAAATGTTTTATTTCCTTAACATTATGCACAATTTTTTTTAAAGGAAGTTATATGCCATGGATACCCAAGTAGGGTATGGTTTGGGAAGGATAACATGAATGATGGAGGTGTGAACCTCTGGAAGTGATGACTGATTGTATGATGCAGGAGAATCTGAACCAAATGATCCCTGTTAACTCAAAAGGTCAAAAACCTTTACTAAGAAATCATAGAAATCCATTTGATCAACTACATATCGATATCATGAGGACCGTGAAAGAAAACCTTGATTGAATCAAGTTAATCAAGATCCTGACAGAGGAAGTGAACATGAGTCATTCATCGAAAGGAAACTGATATAAGTCGTTAGATTGATTTCAAGATCCACTGAAGTTAACGGATCAAATGCTAGTCATTCGATAAGATTGATGACCCATATTCATTGCAGAGATCGAATGGGCACACATGTTAACGGTGGAGCCTGTGCCCGTAATTTGAATTCAATATAGCTCTATTTTGAGTTTGGGGTCCAATCATAGATCAGACGGCCCGTATCTATTGTGGATATCGGAAGGGGAATTGAACTGGGAACTAGTTGAGGTTCCTCAATCCCTTGCAGCCATTGCATCTAGGGGAAGACAGATCTTCACCATCGATTTGCGGACAAGGGGTTTAGCTAGGACCATAGCGCTTGGACATGGGAGCTGAAAAGATAATGCCTGGAAAGAATATAATTAAGGTCACAACTCTCGATCGCATGGAGAGAAAATAGAGTTCCTCTGGGCCAGTCAAGGAAGATAGAGTCCAACACTTTGCATTAGACTATGGTTGCAAGGATCAGTTCTATGGGAATAAAGGTGCTCATAGTTAGTACATTGCATGGAATGCATTGAGGGAACACATGTTGCATAATATGGTAGGCAACGTATTTTTCAGTAAGGAAGGAGGACCTTCCAATGTTTTGCTTACATTATGAAAGCGTTGAAGGAAAATATAATTTCTTGGGTGGCCATGTTTGTTGGAACCCTGGTTATTAATGAAGGCAAAATGCTTGGGTGCATTCATATGAGACTTTTAAGTTTCATGTGCATTGATTTGGGATCATGATCGAGTTGTAGCAAGAAGCATGATCCTGCTCTAAGAGTGAATGAGAAGGAATAATCCATATGGTGAAGAGGTTGGTTAAACTCCAACACACCATAGTAGGGTGCTTGTCACCAAGTGTGGCATCTTGAAGATGAATGCAAGGGTGAATTGGGTATGAATGTGGCCATGAACATTGGCACAATGATTAAAGTCATTTAATATTTGATCTACACTTCGAAAATTTAGTATGTTGACATCATGCTTACATAATAATAATGTTTCCCTTTTTCTTTATATACCTGGAATAGATGAAAAAGACTTGGATTGCTAGTATGCTTCGTATGAAAATATAGTGTGCATGGAAACTAACGATTTGTTTGGCTGAGGAAAGTTTACTTGCAAGAAGAAAGAGCTTTGGATATGGCAGTATTGTAACCCCATAAGGAAGACTAATTTCCTATTGAGCTAAATTGTTATGGGGAAGAAAGTCCCATGCTTATGAATATGCTCCCTGTGTCGAACAAATCTGGAAACATAAAATGTGGAATTGGAAATCTATAGGTGAGAGATTTGCAATAAAATTTTGAAATTCATTATTTATGATGATGTCTCATGAATTTTTGTATATTGGGATACAGGTGAGAAGAAAAGGTCTGTCTAGGGAGGAAAAATGAAGGATGTCAAGTTGAAAATATTGAAAGAGGCCACTGTTGAGGCATGAGAACCCCGTGGTAAGTCATGATCACCTGGACTATGTTATGTTTAGGTAACAAAAGCCGAAGGATGCCTCGACAGAGAAAGTGTAAGGGATGCCCCGACTGTAAGGCTCGATGAAGTCTCTGAAATTCTTCCTGTGCGAGAAAGCCTTGGCAAGGCAAGATGGATCACCAAAGAAACTATATAGCAGAGAAGGGGGTTGGGCCTGGAGGGTGAGTGAACACAAGGGAGAGGAGACTATGATAGTTCTTGTAAACTATTGATTGGGATAATGCACACAATAGTTATGTCCGGGAAAAATAGTGAGCCTGGATAACAAGACAATCATGTGGAAAAAAACCCATGAACTGTACAGATAAGTATTCTTCTAGATTATGGAATTTTCCTCTTGAATTTTGAACAGTAAGATGTTTTCGCATAAAATTGTGATTAATGTGCTTGTTTTTCAAGAATTATTAAAGTTGAGTGATGAAGAATAGGAGTCTGAAAAAAGACCTGACCGAGGACAAAGGTTAAGACTTATGAAGTGGTTGAATGAGAAAGGCATGACAGGTGTTTCTGAGAAATAACACCGAGGATGGGGTTCCTTTAAGGGGGAGGGAATTGTAACACCCTGTTTCCCCTAGCTTGTAATTAATCATAAAATAGGATTACCATACTAAGGCATGTGGACGATGTAAATGTATTATTGTCAAATTTCCCATAACTAACTATTGGGGGGTGAGGCCTTGAATTATGATCCATGATATATATAGAGGAAAGAAATAAGTTAATGAAGGAAAGGACTGGTGGTTGAATAATCAACCACCCTCATGAATGGAAAAATGGGTTGTCAGCCCAAAGTACCATAGAAAACTGCAGACCTGAGTTTCCTTCTGATAGAAGGAACATGATAGGTTAGAAACCTTCTTAAAGAAGGAAGGTAAGATGCCAAAAAGAGAGGAGACATGAGACAAGAGAAGAAGCTCGTAAAGGATATGCACGAACCAAAGAAAATACAGAGGAAAAGAGAATGTAGAGAACATGACCCAAAGAACCAAAATGTGAGATTGATGCTGAGGAAGCATATGATAAACCTCACAGGGTTGTTGTGATAGAGAGAGAGTCTCTAAGAGATGGTGTAAAATATCTAGTGATATCATGGCTTGGCACGGGGGTGGCCAGAGTGCTAAGAATGAATGCCTCTGATCCTATGGTTGGGTGGAAAGGAACACACCCACAGTCAATTAGTTGGTCAAAACCTGTAATAGATAAGTATTCTCAAACTCGGTGTAATTGAGCTGTAACTATGTAATAAAGTTGGATATCCTATGAATGACTCAGGGATGTGCATGTTTTTGTAATGGTTATATTTTATCTCTTTATTCTTGTTTAAATTGTGTATTTAAGAAAGTATGGAATTGTCTGATTTGTACACGTAAATGATCGAGCCTTTTGGTGGCTTAAGTTAAAATAAGTGGACTGTGAGTTCGTCAACCTTGGGAACAGTTTTCACGTGTGCACGTCGACACTCCAAGTTTCCCTAAATATCCAGGAGGAAGGAGTCTGTTAAGCTCAGGAGAGGTAGTGCAGGTATGCATAGAGTCTCTATGAGGTGGGATGAGGCCGAGAAATTCTTAAGATCTAGAGTTTGGTCAACAAGTTCAGGGGTGCATTGGAGATCTTTACAAATATCAAGCTCAGGAGGAAGATCATAAAGCGCGCATTAGCACCTAAGTATTTCAAAGAAAAATAATCTCAGGAAGGATAGCAAGATCCAAGTATCGAAAGGGAAGATCCTTTTTTTTTGAAGATGAATAGACAAGAATAGTTTGGGAGGAGCCGAAGTCCTTCACGATCATTGTATTGGGAGAAGAAATGTGAGAGTCAATCCCTTGAGTCCTTTAGACTTCGTGGGTCTGACAAATGAGGCATTTTGTTTGTTAAAGAGGTGAATCCTTTGAAGTCTCGAAGTCCCGAATTTAATCTGGGCCTTATATATGAGGATGCCTGGGAACCATCCCGACCATCTGATCTATGAGATCGAAGATTCGCACTTCAGAGAGAATTGTGAGTTAGAGTGGAAAAAACCTACGACATGTGAAGTAATGAAAGGATATGGACAATGGATCTCTGTATCCTTCTGGTTCCTTCTCGACTGTCCGATCTATGAGTTCAGATTGCATGCTTCGAGAGAATTGCAACTTGGAAGTGGTTAATACTTCTAAAATCCAAAGTCGTGAAGTGATCCATACCATGGGTATCTGGATCCTTTTGGGCCCCTCTCGAACATACGATCTATGAGTTTGGATTTAGTTCTTTGAGAGAATTGTCATTTTGGAGTGGTAAAAATGTTTGAAGTTTGAAGTCACGAAGAAACGAAGGTCGTTGACCTGAGATGAGTCAATTGTCTGATCTATGAGTTCAGAGTTCGGGCTTCGGGAGAACTATGTGTTAGATGAGGGATAAGCTATTCATTGGATAGATTGATGGATGGACCTTCCCTACAAGATCTAGGAGCCTAGAGATGGTATAAACGAGATGAATCCAAGTGGACTTCACGTGGCCCTCAACTAATGAACGTTGAAGAACTTCGAAAAGATGCAAGATCTAAACCAAGGGTCAATTTAGCACCTGGTAGCAGTCGTTAGAAATCTACGGGTAAGTTGAAGAGAATAAATCATCTTGGAGGGATGATTTGAGATGATATATTTAAGGAAAGAATAAATTATGATGCCCCACCCCTTAAAAAGAGCAGTTAGGGGCCAGGGGTGTTACACTTAGATTTATCAACCCCACAAGCCTTGAGTTGCGACAACAAATCTTTATATTTGGTAAAAACATGTTGGAAATTGTCGAAGCTTTTTTGAATCCAAATTAAGAAATTCCACCTCGAATATATGTCCCCTCATCTCATCCTAATTTCCAAAAATTCCTTCCATGGTGGTCCAAACTTCATTGGGGGTTTTACAAGAAGATATGTGAAAGAGGAGCTCAGGAGAAATAAGACTGCAAATAGTTCCATACACTTCATCCATCTGATTCATATAATTGTATTTTTCTATGGCTGATGTAGGTTAGGTATCTGTGCCCATGGATAACCTATATAATCCTCTTCTTCAAAGATTCAATTCCATCTTTTTCTTCTATGCAAATAAATCGTACGGTGTAAAAATCAATTCTTTTGGAAATTCCATTTTTCCGTTGTCTTCAATCTTCGGTACCAACAAAATGAGTATGGTGTGTCTTTTTCCTAGCAATCCATAGACTGTAATAACATGTAAATTTGGATGAACCTGCACAAATAAGATCTAGCTAGAAAATGACATACATAGTTTGTAGAAACATGAGAAAATATGGAAACGAGAGAGAGAGAATCAAAGAATCATTTTAACTGAATGAATGAATGATAATTTACACATGATATACTCTCTATAACACAACTAATTCACACTAGAAGAGAATCCAATGTGCCATTGTGGTGGTCTAGAGTGAACTAGACACACACCAAGAATTACGGGAGTTAACTTCTACGTAGTATAATCCAACTATCCTTTCAGTCTTCAGCTAACTAAATGAAGGCATCAGTAATGCACCACTTTGGTGATAATCCCAAGGAAAATGCACATTAGTAGTGATGATCCAAATTTTTCATGGTGATGGAACCAATATGGCATCAAGACTCCACTCAAATGATCCAATTGAAGTGTGAATTGAAGAGAACATTCACCTAGAATGTAGGAAAATGAATATTCTCCCTAAAATGTAGGAGACTTGATAATGAATAATAAACATAGGGAAAACTTTAGGAAAAATAAATCCTAGGTGTGTCTGAACTATCTCCAACACACTTGAGAATTATATAAGGACACTAAAATTTGGGAGAAATTTTATAAAACTATTCATATTTGAGTGAAGACTTCTTATAAGGTTGCAAACGAAGAAACACCCATTCCCCTTCAACAAATTAACGTTCAGAATGACCCTGACCAGGCTTTTGCTTCATGATATTCTTAGACATTACCAAATTTGTTTGAGGGTATGTGTAACACACCCATGATGGGGACTCAAATTTCTTCTCTTATTAGGAAAATCAAAACCCCCATTCGAGGTCTCTATTCCATAATAGATCTTCCAGAGCTTTCCATCCATGATCTCCATGCTCTAAAACAATCTCAGAGCTGGCAGATATCCTGTCCCAAGTTTTTCAGGTTCTTTCATCGCACTATACTTTCATAATACTACGGGTTATGACCAGATGCCAAGACAACAGGTGTCAAGAAGAACACCACACGAAATCCTCTGAAGTTCATGATCCGACGCCGCATGTCTGCATGGATTTTGACTTCCCTGAATTTATTTGGGGCTTCTACATTCGATAATTTCAAACATTCCTACACCTTTTCCCTCCGAAGTAATCTATACCTAGAGTTACATATCGAGAACCACACATCCATCTAAATCAACGGTTATGATATTCTTCGAGAATTCGATGTTCGGGAGTTATGAATGCTCACACCACCTTTTCTCCCGGAGTGATTTCACCCGAAGTCAACAATTTTTCAATGTGTGTCTATTTCAAATCAATGGTCAGAATTTACTTCAAGATTTCTCATCTCTCGTGAAACCACTTTCCTCCGAAGTGGCTATCTTCTGAAATGGAAGATCTGCTGACACCTGTCCTTAGTTGACAGATGGCTCAGATCTTCTTCGGCTCTTTGGGCTTCGATATTTTCAACCTCTCCATGCTTTCTTTCTCCCAGATTGCTTACACTCAAAGTCGATGATATTTCGATGCGTGTCTCCCACAGATCAATGGTTGCAAATCACTTCGGTTCTCCGGGCTTCGGTAATTTCAACCTCTCCACACTTTCTTTCTCCCAAAGTTCTCACAACTAAATTCGATGATCTGTCGATGTGCGTCTCCCATAGATAGATGGTTGCAAATCACTTTGACTCTTCGATCTTTGGGAGTTTCAAACTATCCACGGTCTCTTTCTCCTGTAGTGCTTACACCCGAAGTCGATGATCTGTCAACTCATTTCCTTTCTCTCATATTGACGACACAGAAGGACTATGTTACTCCATGGATTTCCAAAGGAACTCAAGACTATCCACCTAGCAACTTCTCTAGGTATGACAGTCATGATCTAGCCAATACCGATTTGTTCATCGATCGACTATTCATAGTGATTTCAAGGCCCCAACATGCTCACTCTTTATCAGAGATATCAACCTCTGCAATCTAAAAATTACTCTCCCAACTTGGTATAATCGGGGTCGTTGATATTCCAACCCGACGATATCAACGACGTCAGTGAATTTTGGGCCACGAACTAGCATGTCCGCTAATTTCACCTTCACGGTCCACAATGATTCCCAACCATCGATTTAATCGAGCAACTGGTGTTTGAGTTGTTAGCTCCAGTGGGTCTTTGATTTGATCTGACGACTTGGATGACTTCTCCTCCCAATGAGCAACTCACATCCATATTTGTTTTTAGGTTCTTAAATCATCTATGACTCTTGTTACTCTGGTAGTTTGAGTAACTGTGACTATCGTGAAATTTTACATCTCAAATCTTCGAACTCCCGAAGTTCTGAAACCTTCATGATCTAACTCCTTTTAGTGCAAGGTTCCTAGACCCAAGACACATGGACCTTTAGGTGACTCTTGGGCTATGAAATCTACTCTTATCTGGGTTTTTTCTTAAGGACTTGGGCGCGAGTTCAAAGTATCTTAGACTACTAGTCTAGAGGAGACGCCTCCCCAACTCATAGAGATTTAAGCTCAGAAATAGGGCAAGGTAAACTCGTGAGGTTACCAAGATGGTAGCAGTGGTAAGAGGCTTGATCTGACTCTGGAACTATGATATAATTCCCTGGGGAAAACACCTTCGAGAAATGAAACTAGAGCATATGGAAAATCAAGTAGAAGCATAAGTTCTCAAGGGAACAAATGCATACTCACATATTAATCATTTCAATATACAAACCATCTATAGAAATATAAATATACACATGCATATTTTATTTCCAATTCAAAGCACAAGGCATGAAAACGCTTATTAGAACCATAAGGCGTGATGTGACTGCTGAAAGGGGTGTTCATTTCCACCCAACCATAGGCTCAGTCACTCCTAATGGATTTACCACTGGCCACCCCCAAGCTTAGACCACGATGCTTTGATATTCAATATATTTCTTCCAACTCAACATAAGCTAGGGATGAAGGTTACTCTCCTTCTCCTAGTATAGGAATAGATAGCAATGAAGGTTAATCTCCTTTTCCTGACTCATTATCCATTTCCTGCAATCAAAAATCACTCTCCTTTTTCAGTCCTTCCTCGGACCGAAGATCTTAGGCTCTCATCTCTACACTCTTCGCAGTCCTTCCTCTTCCCACCACACTTCCTTTCTTGCCTTCCTCAACAATATTGTGTGTGGATTGAATTCCCAATCCATGGTCATGTATGAAATTATTACATATGGGTGTTCTTCCCCATCCCCTCATTAACTCTTGAGGGGGTATTCCCACCTACCATCCTGATTGTAATTCATTTCTGGGTCAGAGGTTTGTTCTGATCTTGAGAAATTCAACCCAGTAAGGTATTGGTATGGTGGAGGTTAACACAACCATTCCTTGTCCCCTTCACCATATCTTTCATAGAATTTGTGGTCTCTCTTAGCAAACCCCCCTTTCTAGAAGTCATGTAACACTTATCCATTTTATAGTAAATAACATAATTTACATTCATTGACCTTTTTATGAAAAGTTCCATCAAATAAAACATTCACACATATTGAGTTTTGGCATAGTCTCTTGGCCCATATAGTTATATTTACAAACTAGGGAAAACATGGGTGTTACAATCCCATCCCCCTTAAAGGAACATTTTCCTCAATGTCTTGTCTGTCAACGTGCTCTGTATATATAGAAGTAAACAAAAATGGATATTATTGTCTCATGGCATCCTCCACTTCCCATGTAGCCTCATTTGGGCCAAAATGTTTCCACTGCACCTTGACTTGTGCAATGGTTTGGTTCCTGAGTGGGGTTTCATTCCTGTCTAGTATGCAATAGGGTCATGGCTGGAATTCTCCCTCCAACTCCACCTGGATCACAGACCAGTCAATTATATGATTAGAATCATGGACATATTTTTTTAATAATGAAACATGGAAAACATTATGTTCCTTTACTATGGGAGGGAGTGTTAGCCTAGAGGCTACATGTCCTACTCTATCTAATACCTCAAAGGGTCCACAATACTGAGGTTCCATCTTGGCACAAGCTTCCATTATCAAGGAATTCTTCCTGGGCCTAACTCTGAGATAGACATGGTATATTTTCCTGAACTCTCTGGGAGTTCTCTTTCTATCGATGTAACTTTTTTGTCTATCCTGAGAAATCTTTATATTTTGATTTATCTAACTCACTTGTTGTTCCATTTCTTTCATCATGTTGGGTCCTATTGTAATTATTTCCACTCGATTACTCCAGCTGATTGGAATCTTTCATTGTCTACCATAGAGGGATTCGAAAGGGCTCATCTTCAAGGATTTTTGATAACCGTTGTTGTAGGAAAAATATACAAATTGTAGGTAGTCTTCCCACTTGTTAGGTTGATGAATTACATGCATTCTTAGCATGTATTGTAATATTTGGTTTACTCTTTCTATTTCTCCATCATTTTGAGGGTGATAGGTTGTGTTGAACAACAATTTAGTCTCAAAACCAGCTATTATGGATTTCTAAAATCTTGAAGTAAATTTGGTGCCCCTGTCAGATACAATTTCCCTGGGCATGCCATGAAGTATGAATATCTCCTTCATGAAGATGTTGGAAATATCGATTGCCTTGAAAGTTGACTTGACATGAATGAAGTGACAAGACTTACTTAGTTTTTCCACCATGACCATGATGGCATCATTTTGCTTGGTTGATTTTGGTAATCTGGTGATGAAATCCATGGATATGGTTTCCCATTTCCATTCTAGGATTGATAGGGGTTGTAAAAAACCTTCTGGGTGTTAGTGTTCTCCCTTAACTTGCTAGAATTCTAGACACTTAGTTACGTAATCATCTATGTAAATTTTAAATCCAGGCCAATAAAATTGTTTTCTAGTGGTCGTGATCATTTTATGATAACCTGGATGACCAATATATGGTATCTTGTGCAGTTCGTCCATTATGAATCTATTCAAGCTGCCACAAATTTGGATATACAATCTGTTTTTGTAAGTCAACAGGCCTTAGTTGAGCATTTGATAGCCTTCATACTTTATCCCTGTAGCCTCTTTCCTTTCGTATGAGGTCACGGTCTTGAAGAATGTATATGTTTCTTATGCATTCCTAACTCCTTCCTTGACATCCGTTTCATAGGTGCTTTATACTTCTACTAAGGGCATCGACCACCCTATTTTCCTTTCCTTTCATGTGTTTGATTTCAAAATTAAACTCACTAAGGAGAGCCATCCACCTATCTTTCTTGTCATTGTGTTTTGGTTGATCAAATAGGTGCCTAAACCCATAATGGTATGTCATAAGAACAAATCTCCTACCTAGGGGTTAATGTCTCCACATTTTTAAAGCATGCATTATGGCAGCCAACTCTAGATCATGGGTCACATAATTGATTTCATGTTCATTCAACTTTCTGGATTCGTATCAAATTACACTCCCTTCTTGCATAAGGACTCCTCTGAGTCCTTCCTTGTAGGAATATGTACACATGAGGAATTCATTATCATATTCTGCAATCTTCAGCATGGGCGCATGGGTCATAAGGTATTTCAGTTCTTGAAATCTTTCTTCTCATTTTGATGTCCAAGTAAATTTAACCCCCTTTTTATGAAGGGCAGTGATTAGACAACCAATCTAGGAAAACCCTTTTATGAACCTTTTGTAATATCCTACTAAGCCCATGAAGGATATGATATTAGATACATCCTTTGGGGTAGGCTATTCCATAATAGATCTGATCTTGTTAGGGTCTACTGCCACCCCTTGTTTAGAAATAACATGGCCTAAGTAATGGACTTGCTTCTGGAAAAAGTTGCACTTGCTAAACTTAGTGTAGAGATGATGCTCTCTTAGTACTTGAAGTAAAAGTATAAGATGTTCTTCATTCTCCTCTCTATTCTTGGAGTAGATTAGGATATCATCAATGAAAACCAATACACATTTATCTAAGATTTTTTTGAGTACATTATTCATCAAGAACATAAAAGTGGCGGGGGCATTGGTTAACCCAAATGGCATCAACACAAATTCATAGTTACCATACCTTTTCCTGAAGGTTTTTTTATGGATTTCTTCATCCTTAATTAAAACTTGATGGTATCTAGACATTAATTCAATCTTTGAGAAAATGGAAGCACGTCCAAATTGGTTGAACAAGTCATCGATTCTTGGTAAGGGGTACATGTTCTTTATGGTTGTCTTATTGAGTTGTCTATAATCTATGCACAATCAGAGTGTGCTATATTTATTTTTCAAAAACAATATGGGTGCTCCCCATGGATATACACTGGGTCGAATGTAGACTTTGTTCATCATCTCCTTTAGTTGTAGCTTGAGCTCAACTAGCTCTAGTGTACTCATCCTATAGGATGTTCTATATGATGGCATTGCTCCTGGTGCAAGTTCTATTGAGAAGTAAATGTCTCTTCTCGGAGGTATACCTGGTACCTATTATAGAAACACATATTTATATTCTCTTAATATGGGGTGGTACTCTAGGTTCAGCTTGTCATCCTCAACAAATTCTAACACTTGTGCTTCATATAAAGGACACCCCTTTCTGCAATACTTTTTCATTTGAAGGGATGATATTTTTCTCACTAAGACGGGATTTTGAATACCTTGGAGGGTCATCTTTCTCCCTTCTTAATTTACACATTATAAAGTTTTATGGTAACATCCCAACTTAGTTTTATAAGTAGCCAACCAGTCCATACTAATCAATAAGTTGTAAGATCCCAGGGGAAGTAGGCTAAGGGTCACTCGGGTGGGGAATACATCCATGATGAATTGGAAAGATGGTATGACCTCTGCTAATTTTATTTTGGTTCCAGTAGTTAGTTGTACCAACCATGTCTTAACATGTCTAACTGGTTGCATTTTACACTTATCAACAGTCTGATGGGACACATAACTCAAATTAGAACCAGGGTCAATTAAAATAGAAACTAGATGGTTGGTGATCATACCTTCCATCTTCACCATTGAAGCTTGGTGGTCATCTTGATTATTGTCTAGGGCTACATAAATTCGTGGAGTTCTCTTAGCCAAATCATTGATGGTGGTAGCCTCTTGTATATTGTATACTTTCCTACTATTTTGTTGTATGTGTGGACAATCCCTCAAAAACTGTTCTTCTCCAAAACGCCATCATTTTAAGGGTTCTTTGTTTGGGTTATCAATCTTTCCTGGGACTGCCTCAAAAGGTTTATTTCCACTTTGAGAGGGAATTTTTTTATGATACACACTTCTAATAGGAAGGCTCATCCTAGAACCCTTCCCATAGTTCTTAAATCTTGAGGATTTAAATCCCTTCTTATTGAATCATGAACTACTCTTCTTCTTCTAGTCCTCGTGAGGTCCTATCTTACTCTCGAACTATTCATAACAATACCTTGGCTTATAGATGGTTTATTATAAGGTATTTGGTTCGTCAAACTCAATATTGTCCCGGTAGGTGTAAGGTAACCCACTAATAAATCGCTGCACTTTTACCTTTTCATCCTTTGTGTAGGTCACATACTATTAAGAACCAAATATCAATATAGCATAAACAAAAACCTTAGAATAATTACTCAATGCCTTGAAAAAGAGAGAATTTCAGTTAATAAGCCTCTTCAAGGGGGAAACCTCCTTATACCCCACATAAATTTCCAAATACAATATGATTCCAAATGAAAATTTATCCTTGGTATATATAGGAGACTAGGAGGTACAATTACAACTAATGGACTCAAGCCGACATAAATAAAATAACATTGCTAATGTAATATTCCCCAATTAAGGGGTAATAAGATACTATTTAGGTCTTAACATTCCTCTCCCCTTGAGACAAGTGTTTTCCTCAATGCTTGAGTAACTTTGGATTCTTCTGTATAAAAGACTCATCTTCCCAAGTGCAATCTTCAACTGATAGTTTCCTCCATTTAACGAGATACACTGAAATGGATCTATTCCTCAGTTTGTGAATTCTTGTGTTAGTGATGGCTTAAATATCCAATATGAATTTTCCTTCCTCGTCGAAATATAGTTTGAACTGGGATCTTGTCACCTATAACCTTCTTTAAGCATAAAACATGGAAAACTAGGTGTACTTGTGAGGAAGTAGGAAACTCTAATTTGTATACCATAGTACCAATATTTTGCAACACCTTATAAGAGCCATAGTAATTTGATGATAATTTATTATCCTTCCTATCTTGCATGAGGGACATATGTGTGTATGGTTGTAGTCTTAAAAACACCCAATCCCCTACTTCAAAAATTCTTTAACTGAGATTTTGATCTTCTTGTTGTTTCATGCAATTTTGTGCCATGGTCAGGTTTTCCTTTAAGATTTGGAGAACTTGTTATTGATTCTTGATGTGATCTTCCACTGCTTGAACCTTAGATTTTTCTTTTAGAGAAGAAGTGATGGAAGGAGGTTGGTATCCATAGAGTGCCATAAATGGTTTCATTTTTGTTGCAGTATGAAAGGAAGTGTTATACCACCATTCTGCCAAGGGTAACCATTTGAACCATTGTGTTTTTTTATAAGAGACAAAGCAATGAAGGTAGCCTTCGAAACATTTTTTCACTATCTAAGTTTGTCCATCAGATTGAGGATGGTAGGATGAGCTATGAGCCAATTGAGTACCCAAACAATAAAATAATTATGTCCAAAAATGTCCACTGAAGATGGTATCTTTGTCCCTTACAATAATCTTTGGGTTGCCATGTAGCTTTTGAATTATCTCCATGAATTCGATGGAAACTATATTGGCTTTAAATGGATGAGAGAGAGAACAAAAGTGTGCATACTTGGTGAGTCTATCAACAATAACCATGATGAAACTCTTTCCTTCAGAATTTGGTAAGCCTATTATAAAATCCATGGAAACCTCCTCCCAGTGCTAACTTGGGATGGTTAATAGTTGTAAAAGACCTGGGGTCTTAATTGTTTCCACCTTATTTTGTTGGAAAACCAAACATTTTGCGACAAACCTTTGAACATCAGTTTTAAGGCCATCCCAACAAAATTCCTTCTTGACCCTATGGTAGGTTTTCAAAAATCCTGAGTTCCCTCCTACTGGAGAGGTGTGGAATTCCAATAGTACCTTTTGTTTGAGTTGGGAGTTCTTACGTAAATATAAGCGATCTTTCTACCATATTGAATCATGTTTCCATGTAAAAGTATCTGATGCACTGGAATCCTACTGCAACCTTTGAATGAGAGTCCACACGTTTTTCTCATTCTTCCATTCATCCCTTGCTTGTATTATCCAATCGGTTTGGATGATCGACATAGCACGGAGAAAGGCCTCAACATCTTCATCCTTTCTTGAGAGTGCATCTGCCGCAACATATTTCTTCCCCTTTTTATAGATGATTTCAAAATCATAAGCCAATATCTTGGTCACCCACTTTTGTTGTTCCTCTGAAGATATTCTTTGTTACAAGAAGTATTTAAGACTATCATGATCTGTTGTGACCTTGAAGTGACTACCTATTAGGTAAGGATGTCATTTCTTCAATGCATGTAGTATTTCCATCATTTCCTTTTCATACATGGGTTTCTGTAAGTCCTTTCCCTTGAGTCGTCAACTTTCAAAAGCTAGGGGAATTCCTTCTTTCATTAGGACAACACCAATTCCATTTCCCAAGGCATCACATTCCACAATAAAGGTTTTTGTAAAGTCTAGAGTGGTCAAGACAAGAGCTTTGCACATCACCTCTTTAAATTGCTCAAAATCTTTAGTTTCCTCTGGAGTCCATGAAAATGAATCCTTATTAGTTAGTGTCGTTAAAGGTGTCGTTATTTTTCCATAGTGCCAAACAAAATTGCAGTAGTAACCTGTCAAACCCAAAAATCCTCTAAGATTCTTCAATGTTTTGGTAATCGACCAGTCCATCATGGCCTTAATATTTTTAGGGTCTATCTTGACATCTTCATGAGATACAATATGACCCAAACACTCTATCTCCTTCACCCCAAAGGAACATTTGGATGGTTTGGCATATAGTTGTTTCTCCCTTAGTAGTTGTAGCACCTTGTCAACATGTCACACATGATCCTCCCAAGACTTGTTATAGATTAGTATATCATCAAAAATTACTAACACAAATTTTCAAAGGAAGGGATTGAAAATGTAATTCATCAACCCTTCGAATGTGAAAGGTGCATTTGTAAGGCCAAATGGTATGACCAAAAATTCATAATGGCCTTCATGAGCTTACAATTTTGTTTTTGGGATATTGTGTTCCTTCATTCTAATATGATTATACCCTGAACATAGATCCAACTTTGTGAAATAAATTTCTCCATGTAGTTCATCTAAAAATTCATCAATGAGGGGAATGGAAAACTTATCTTTAATAGTGATCTTGTTTATATCTCTATAATCTGGCACATACACCATGAGCCATATTTATTGAATACCATTACCACCGATGCAGAGTAAGAACTTTGGCTAGGTCTAATAATGTCAGCCTCTAACTTTTCTTCAACCATGTGCTCAATTTCACTCTTCTAGGAATAAGGGTATATGTATGGCCTAATGTTAGGAGGAACACTCCCAGGAATTAGGTGAATATCATGATCATGATTTTGAGTGGGTGGAAGATCTTTGGGAATATCATCAAATACTTTGGAATGATTATCAATGATCCCTTGGAGATCTAGGGGAATAGATGGCTTATATGTTTGAACATATAGTGAGCATAGTTGTGCAATTACACCTTCATTACCCTTTTTCAATAATTCTATCATGCCATTGGAGCTTATCACCTTACTGAGTTTCCCTGTGATACCTCTTAATGCAATTTGTTTTTCTCTCAACGAAAATTTCGTGAAAAGTTCTTGAAAATTAAAAGCCAATGTTCCTAATTATTGTAACCATTTGATTCCTAGTATGACATTAGAACCTCCCATGGGTATAGTAATCATTGGAATATTCATTACATATTCCCACATAGTAAGATTGATCTTATTTCACTTTCCTGATAAATTGGTAGTTCATCCATCTGCAATTATTACTTGAAACTCTGGTGCTGGATATACAAAGAAATTGAGAGATTTGGCTAATTTACAGTGAATGAAATTATGAGTACAACCAGAATCAATTAGGACTATTAACTTTTTATTTTTGATATATCCTTTGATCTTGAGGGTTTGAGGAGTGCTAATTCCAGCCAATGCATTAAACGATATCGTGGGAGTCAACTCTTCAAAGAAATCACATCCACATTTTCATATTGAGATGGTTCTTATTCATGTTCTTCTTCTTCTTCCTCTTCACAATATATGTAGAATAATTTATTCTTACTACACTTATGTCCCTTTGTTACAGGAGAATCCCCCTGCGAACAAGTGGATTCCCTCTTGGGCTCTAGACTCCTAAGACCAAGACAGAAAGGGTGCTAATGTTGGTCACTTAAATCCTTTTAAATATAGTTAAACTAAAGTATAGAGAAGAGGAATAAAGGAGTACCCTTTAAATGATGTTCTTCCTCGCACAGTTCAAGCTATGATTTGATCTCTAAGCTCCTTAATAAGTCCTGCAAACAAACAGAGACAGAACAAAATTCCTATTCTACTAAGATTAGCTTTAAACCAAATCTATCTAATAGAAACAAGTTCATGTAAAACACAACCTTGAAAGAAACAATCCAAGCACATATGTATATTGATGAGAACAACAGAGAATACTTACATTCCTTTGATGAAGGTGCATCAACCTCTCCCATCTCTCCTTGTCCAACCCTTTTCTCAAATTATTCACACAATGATGATGATTCAATGATATCTCCCTTATGAGATCATAAGTTCAATGCCCTCAATGTCTCTCCCTTTCACCATGAAGAGGCCTCCTTATATAGGCTTGGAGAGGCCTAACCACTTAAGATATTCTTGGGATAAGTTGAGGATTCTTCTACTTTAGTTGTGGATCTTCCCTAAGATCGAGCCCTGACCTCGGATCTGAATCCAACCAACTCTATATATGAATGGATTCTTCCCTGATTTCTCTCAACAATCCAAAAATCCGCTCAAAAAAGGCCAGCACTCCATCAGAATTGGGTATAGAGCATTGGAACGCTCCCCCAAAATATGTCACAGAGTGTTGGCACTCCCTGACAGTGTATAGGGGATCACTGCCTTCCAAGATTGATTTTTTAGTTTTTTGTACTATGGAAAAAGACTTGTACTCTCTGTCAAATGATTTCTCCTCTTCAAAACCAGTCTTTTGAGGTGTCTTTTGAGTGTTCTTGATAATGTCATTTGAGATGTGACATAGGCAAGATGACAATATTATTTTGTGACACTTGCAGCCAAAATAAGACACTTTCAAAATTGGCAATGATGACACTAGGCCATCATCCTAATGAGTAATTTTGATGTGTAACATATTTCCCCCCAAAGTGCGAAGTCAAAAGACGAGAATTGATGACTAAAGTACTTTGTAGAATTTTTCGAGCAAGGGTATGGATTCGAAGAACCTGGAAGAAGCTACACAAAACCATCAAAAAAACATTATGACATGTTTCAAACCCAAGGTAGGCATACCTATGCTTGAGTGATAAATACTTTCAAGGTATGGCCGCCATATGGGTCCATAATTATATTGAAAATAAGGTATAGCCACTAAAGATACAAGGTGGATCTATACTCCTATGACCTGAATTGATCGTAGCCACGAAGAATACATAGTGGATTTACGAGACCACCAGACATAGCCACGACAAATACAAAGTAGATCTATGTGAAAGTATATGTGTCAACATTCAAAAGAAACTCTATCGCAACCTGGGCAAAGTACATATAAGAGTGATGAATCAACCCAGGGTCTTCTTATTGATTCTGATGTAGTATGAATCTAACCATGTGAATAGATGTCTTGACGTCAAACATGGCATAAACCACTTGATTACCGATCAATGAGGTAAATTGTTAACAAGAATGAGGGAAATCACCATTAATGTCATTGATTCCCAAGGTACTATAGTACATTCAAATGAATGTGAATGGATGAGCTAAAGTTGAACATCCATGGAATCATCCAATCAGAGGTCAATGATGTAAACCCACTGTCGAACGCGAGAAGGCTTGCCATTGAGGCATGTAGGTCCCAAGGTACTAACCGATTTCTAATTCTTGTTTCTGGATAATGTGCTGAAGTCAACAGGAACAGACTCGTCGAAGGAGGGCCCTGATGTATCCCCCATCAATGACACGAAAATGACACATATATGTAATTGGTGGATCAAAAAAGCATGGATTGGCATGGGTATTGAAATAGGAAATTTGTGATGGTTGACTCTTGAGGAAAATACTTCCCTTGAACACTGAGGCACAACAGTAGAAACATGACATGGAACAAAACATGATGATGTAATGGATACAATGACTTTCGTCGGGTGACCCAAAGGATTAAGAAAACTCAGAAAATTGGTTCAGTGCATAGGTTCAGTGGATCAAAATGTGTGAAAAGACAAAGTTCCATGTTCAAGGGAAACTATAAGGGTTACTTGTAATGTTCTCAAAAACTGTTTGACTTGCTTCTTTCAATTTTTTCCCTCATCCAGATAGACAAGTACCTCTTTTTTATTTAACGAGCTCGAGGAGGGTAACACATGCTCGATATAACTCAGCTTCGATAAGTCCCTCTTCCTTTGTTTAATGAACTGGATAAGTAAGGGTTCGGTCTCGTATGGACCCTTCAATGTATGATTGTTTAATGAGTCCAGAGAAGGTAAACTCAGTGGTTTTTCATATTTAGAAAGTCTGAAACTAACTTAAAGATGACTCCAGTGTTGTCCTTTTTTGTAATGTTAGTCTCGTGAGGCCAAAAAAGAGATAAATTATCACTCAAAAGATGCCCTTTCAAACCTTTTAATGAGTGGGAAATGAATCAATATCACTCAGAAATATTTTCACGTTTAGAGAGTCAGAAAAGAGCTTAAAGACGACTCCAAGGGGTTCCTTTTTCGTGTAACCATGCGAGTCCAAAAAAGAGATAAAAGTTTACCCGGTCCATTCTTATGTTTTTTGAGCTTAATAATGAACTAAGACCATGCTTGTGAATGTGACAAGATAAAAAATGAACAAAACTACTCCAAAACCTGCCAATAATGTCAAAATTGCATGCCAGCGTATTAATAAGGCCTCCAAAAAAAATTAAAAACCCAAAAATAACTATATCTTAGGGAAAAATGAAATTTCTAATAGTAAAATGGGGTAAAAATATCATTTACCATTTCATTTGTGCAAATATTTGTAGCAGTGGAGAATTTTTGCTTTGGAGGGTGAATCTTGCATTGCTCGGTGTCAGAGCTACGATCAACTATTTTCCTCGATGTTTGGACCAGATTGGTTCTCTTCTTCATATCTCTGATTTGTACTATTCAAATTTCATTTTTAGGCAATAATTGGGTGCAAAAATTGATGTCCTGGTTTGTCTCAAGCACCCAAAAGGGCTCTCTCCTCTAAAATTAGTGGGGGAGTGCTGCATGATTTTGTAAGCGCCCATGCAAGCTGATGAAGGTGCGCCAACGAACTGATGTAGTGGTGGAGGGTGTGTTGCCCAGAAACCACAAGAAAAAATTCCAAAACGACCAACGCTTTCTTAAAATGTGAAGGGGAGCATTTTAGTTTTTATAGCTCTGTGGTGGCCATTATGAGTGGGATTTGGCACCCTGATCTACATATAAAGAGGGCATTGTCCTTATAGAAAGAGAAAATGTTTTTTTTAAGTTTTTAATTGCCCAAAAATTGTCGAAAAAGTGTGACTAATGAATTTTTGGTTGTTGATGACCACATTGAGGAATTGTGGTCTCCTCAAGTTCTTCAAAATGAAAAAGATGAAGAAAGAGATTCTTCTTCTCGAGTATATGATCGAGCTATGGAACGTTGTGGATCAAGGGTTCCAAATTGGAATGCAGCTTCTTACCATCGAGTTGGAAGATGTATACTTCATGACTGGCCTCTCGAAAGGAGGGGCCCCTGTATTTTTATCTAGATAGAGAGAACTTCTCGCACCTGTAGATGAGTACCTGGAAAACCATTGTGTCCCAGGAGCGAGACTAGTGGGAGGTAGAATCGCAATCAAAGACATCAGGGATATACCTCTTCGGTCCATTCTATTTTCCATTATGAGTATAGCAGGAATTACCATCTTACAAATAGTTTCAAGATCACAGGTGGCCTATGGTTTACAGTGTCTAGAGCCAACACTGTTTAACAAGAGTGTAGGATTCCTTCAGAATGTGAAGGAGAAGATTGTGAGATGCAGAGCCGGGAAGCAAACTCAGTTCGGATATGGTTCATTCTTGGTTTCGTTCTTCTTAGAATGCATTCCTTAGATGCAACCTCATATTGCATTAGAAGTATGACTAGTGGGAGAACCATGTATGGAGTGATGGACTAGCCTATCTCCGAGATTAGAATCAAAGACAGAGTTCAGGTTCACTGGTGACTTCTTCGCTTGGTTGGGACACCAATTGATCATGATAGAAGACTTCCCATACGTTGGAGTGGATTTTTGGGGAAGCATAGACCTAGTCCTTCTAAATGGGGTGGAGTGGGATGCGTCAGGTAAGAAACCAAAAATGATCGTGTCAAGTGTTTTTTTTTAATTTTAAAACTTTTATTATTTTTTGGGTACACAGAAGAGTTTCTAACGGATGTATCGTTTCATCATGAAGACAAGGGAGAAACACGTCCGACAGAGATACTAGAATTGGGGCATCATGGGGATGCTCAGATAGCAGTAGCAGAAAGGGGCCTCCAAGAGGTGGAGACAAACCTCTGTGGTCTAACGACGGGTATCCCTCCTCTTGACAGGGAGAACGTACCCTTTCACTTGCAGAGACACACAGTGGGAGTCCATGAGAGTATTAACTCTTTACTGAGATGAGTAGCTCGTGCGGTGGTGTGATACTTAGAGCACAATGTGATGCGGGAGGACTAGGACCTCACTAATATTTTTTTTACAGTCTTTATGACAATGTTATGGGCACGAGGACGCAACATTTTTCCCTTCTATGTAATTTTTTGATGTAATCAAACATTTTCTGTCACGCCATATATATATACATATCCGAGTTTTTACGGTGCCTAAATGATTTTTTTAATGTGATGTGTTTTAATTTACTTGTGATTTATGATTTATTTCCTTTATGAAACCTTATCTATGTGCGAGATACCGATCCATGATGTAATTAGCTAACGAATTCGAAATGGTATTGAGTTCTCTTGGTATGTGTTTGTATTCAATAAAATCAAACATTCATTCAAGACGATGAACCCGTAAGTGGAGATGTAGTAGGATAGGATTGTGAATATCGTATATTCGATATAGTTGACAGAACATGAGTTGAGAGTCTAGGCTAACGATCATACGAGAAACACCTAGGGAGGAGGCTTCGATTAAAATTATGTTGACAACATGATATTTTTCCATGTTGTTATTTGTCGATCCTAAGAAAATAACTCCTAAACTCACCAACTCATCATAGTGGTAAATGACCCAAGATGTAGAAGCAACGTTTTGGGTGTGTCGACTAGCGCCATCCACAAACCCGACAAAGATAGTAAACGAAGATGTCATATGTGCATGAAAACAAAAGACACAGTATAAGTGGCTAAGGGAAAAAATCGAGCATGCAAAAGAAAAAGAAACACCAACCTAAAATACAATAGTGTACAAAGAACGCATGCTAGATGTTCTATGCATAGTACTTCTTAAGGTAAAGACTGTTTCAGGGCTCACCTAGGGAGATTCCATCGTAGTCAACTAGCTCGTAGGCACTGTTGGAGATGCCTTTTTTTTTTTAGTCTATTTAAAATTTCATATCTTCATGTTTGAAATTGAAAACCAATTTACATATGTTTCCCAAAATCTCAGAGGTCTCATCGCGGAAGCAGGGATGGTTATCATACTCTTAAGGAAAGATTTATTTTTAATCGTTTAATCGAGTCTCTACTTTTGAAACTCAGGATGTAGCATGTTGGGAGTTATAGATCACATAGTTTATAAGTCTCGAGAGGTGAAACAACGAATTAGTTTGAAAAAGTATACCCAGATCATTACCAAGAGTAATAATACTCTGAACCGCAACTAAGCATCATCGGGATTTTGTGTCTCGATGTTTTCTAGCTCCAAAAGTCTTACCATCGTAACCCCGATAGCCGAAACCGCGAGATTCTTGTTTTAATAACCCAGGTTAATGTTAAAGGTAAAAAATTTAGTCGCGGTTAAGCTCCGTCGGGAATTCGCAACTCAGCTTTTTTTCCCTCAAAAGTTATACCTTCAAAGTGTCGAGTCGCGAAGTCACGATAAATATAGAAACGTGATTAATTAAACACTTAATCTGGTTTTATCCTCCAATTTAATTAAATCTTTACATCGTGATCTTGTGATTTCGCAAATCGGCATACGAGCCTCCCATAAGCTATACCTTCTAAGCTCCGAGTCGCGAAGTCGCGATCTCACGATTTCGCAACTCGGCATACGAGACTCCCAGAAGTTATACCTTCAAAGCTCTGAGTCGCAAAGTCACGATATAAATAAAAATGTAATTAATTAAACATTTAATATTGGTTTCATTTTGTATTAATCAAAGCTAATTGTCGCAATCTTGGGTTTTGGAGGTGTAAAGGGTTAAAGTTAAAACTCCCAATGAGGCGAGTGCCAAAAGATTAATTAACGTTTAAAAAAGACCGATTAATCAAGCTAAGCCAACATTTTCATTATTTTAATACAAAAATTGATATGCACAGTCTCTCAGGCAATTTTAAACTTTCCTCGCACCAACTTACATTACGAGATGTCAAAATTTATGACATTAATTGGAAATGAGGCGAATTGACAAGTAAGGGTTTGGTTTTTATTGCTAAACTTATATTTAAGAACGATTTGATTGTTCTGTCCCTAAGGACGACCTAATTTTAAATAGTCGAAGACATGGATTCTTTGTTTGTTGTTTCAAATTTCATTTCTATTCTACACAGAGCCAACTTTTCATGAGCGAACTGATTTCTATATGTATACATATTTTTATCGCAGGAGAGATAAAGTAGAATCCCCTGCCATGGCCCCGTGAAAAGCTTCTAAAGCCACTATTGAGGTTTCAGGACAAGGTTCAGACACCGTTTCTGATACTTCACCTCGAAGTGTCGACTCTATCAGGACCTGGTCACATATTCCTGAGGTTCTACAGTCTGAATTGGTAGATATTTCAGATGATTCCAGTGGAAATGAAAAAGATGACCTGATCACCAAGTATAAAATCATCGTCTAGGCTCAAATGCATAATGTGGTGGCTAGGCCACGTCTACTCCCTTATTACGATATGGTCCGGTGGGCATTAGACCATGTAGATATACCACCCAGAACCATCATCAATGAGCAGAGGGTCACCATTGGGACTTTCAGACCTGAACAATTGCAGGTTATGTACAAGTTTCTAGCCACGTCGAACTTTGTTTACAATGCCAAATTCCTGGAGAATTTCAAATAGAAGGAATGTGTGCAATACGAAAAGACTATGTCTAGTTTAATCAAAGATTGGGTTTCACACCCTGCAAAGTTCAGGGTGGACAGTAATGGTATATATTCAATAGCCTCTCTGGAACCACATTTCAAATATATCGCTATGACGACCTACAGATTATATGGGAGAGAGGAAACCACACATTTTTTCCTTCAGTGGGTGCCTCTAATTCATACGGTCGCTGAAGGCTGTTCCTTTGACTGGGCTAAACTATTGTCTGATAGTTTGACTACTCGAGTTATAGAGTATCGAGCATAGAGGGAGAGTGGAAAGATGGATTCATTATTTATGTCTGCGTATATCATGGACGTCATGTGTTTTCTGATGCCTTTTCCCTTAATGAGTTGGAGCTGGACTCCATCGGAGGCTGAGCCCATCCACGTCTACCATTCAAAGTTGTGGGAAGATAAAGCTTCAGATTTTGTGTATGAAATATTCAACTGGGTAATGGTACCGTTGCATGTCACTATCTTTGGCCACCCACCACCAAGGATCTCAGACAGTATCGCGGTAAATCTGAGCAGTATAGCAGATTGGTATGTGGAGGCAGAATTTTCATATCTTAGGGTTTTCGGTGCTTCTATTCCTTTGAATGCCTTGCCTTTATTCATACCCGATAGGCTATCTTGTCATGAGATTATCAGACAAACCGTAATCAGTGGCATAAGCATGGAACTGAAAGGATATTCTAAGAAGGTATGGCCACCTTTCCTTATTCATTTAAATTCATATTCTTTATTAGATTTCGGGCATGCTAAAGTTGAGGCAGCCGCCTTGGAGGACCTGAAATTGGTTCATGTCAAATTCAAAAAGCATTATCCATAGAGGTTCGTAAGTAATCACTTATCCAATTGTGGGATAAAAAGGTTTGAACATGAAAATTCACCCTCGGATGACATTTTTTGAGGTGCGAGATCTTACACCGAGGTGTTGGCTCAGATGCAAGCCCTGGCACCCGAAGAGAGGGACGATGTTTTAAAATTCCAAGAACATCGGTGGAGTTGTCTTCCCCTAGTATTGTGAGGAGAAAATCCAATAACAATAGAGGTGCAGCGAAAAGAAGCCGAAGGCTCAAAATATTCAGCGCCAAAAGAACACCAGGACAGGGAGGAGCAAACTAAGAGTCTGAAACCGGAAATAAAATCTCCTGATCCGCCGAAGAAGCAGACTCCAGTTACCACTCCAGGCTAGTCAACTAAGTAAATCAGAGATCCCATCACCTCCATTACTCCCTTACAGTCAACTCAAGGGAACATAGATGCATGGTGGATTTTTAACAAAGAATTGAGACCTGTAAGGATGGAATAGCTTCCGCCAAATGAGTTCTTTTTTGATAAAAAGAGAAAAGTTGTGGTAAAAAGAGAATTATATCAAGAAGAGGGATCAATGGCCAAGAAATTCAAGGTGTTGACTGATGGGAAAGATAAGAAACAAGAAGATTTTTCTACAGAAATAGCCGGGACATTAGGGGCATATGCTACGACGAATCAATTTTCAGTCGGGGTTTTGAAAAATCAGCTGAAGCGAAAAAACTGCCTCATCAAAACCTTAGAAGCTAAACTAACCACAGCAGAGGAGGCTGCCTAGGACCAGGAAAGTGCAGGAATAGAGAAAGCAAGAATGGCCGACAAAAGGGAAATTGAGTTTCTCAAAGCCAAGCTCGAACAAGTAGAGCGGGTAACTCAGACCAGTTAGATACAGGTGGGACAACAAAAAGACTTAATAGGGAAGCTACAGGTTAGATTAGAGTTGGCTGAAAGCCAAGTTATAAACATTGAGATATTCCAGTCCCAAGATATGGAGATTCAGAGCAGAGTTTCTGCAGCCCAGCGAAGTTTACTTTCCAAGGTAGAGGCAATTCGGGACAATTGTCTACTTACCAATCAAGTATTAGAAAACTTATCTATCAGAGAGAGAGAAGATGGAGCATCTCGGGTCACATTTCAAGAAGCTGTAATAGCTACAACAAACAAGGAATCGGTAAAAGGTCCTAAGTTTTCCATTTCGTAACAGACCCAAGCTAATGTTTTGTTGAAAGAATGGGAATGCAGCATATCAGAAGGCCAATTGCAAGCCAAGAAGGTAAGGAAATCCTGTGAAGAGGCTTTCAGTTCCATATATGGAAATCTATTAGGTATTGATAGCGAGAGTAATGCTAATATGCTAAGCCAAATGGATATGGCGAAACTCTTGCTTGATATAAATGAAAAAGAAGAAAGAGATTCGGCTGAAATCTCACAAGTAACTATGGCAGACATAGTTCAAATAGATAAATGCATGATTAAACCAAGTGTGCAATTGTGCGTTGTTGACACCCTAGACAGATAGATGGAAGAAAGGTTGCCGCAATTAGTCAGAGATTGTTACACTTTTTAGGCCAATTGTCAAATGAAACCTTCAAGATTGATATCACAGCTGGTGGAAAAATGTGTCATTTGTACCGAGCATGTGAGAGGGCAGGCTTCTGGTACCAAATAAAGACATAGGATAAAGAAATGAAATGATTGATCTCCTTCTTGTTGTAACTGAAAATCTTGGAATGATTGAGATTCCATCATATGTAAATTTGTATAAATATACAATAGAAGGAAGAAAAAGAGGCTGGACCTTTTTGGGTCGATTGTAATAGAGATTTTTCTCCTTCGAGAGTTAATAAAAAGCAAATCCAAAGATTCTCGATTCCGTCACAACTGTGTTATGAGTTTGTTTCCTTGTATTTCATATTTCATTTCATTTCATATATGTTTCTGATGAATGCTTCGTTGTAATTTAGTACAACCTATACTATGGTGAATAAATTTTAGTTTTCTATATTGTTTACTGTTTTTCCTCTGTACCGGCTATTAGCAGGTATAAGACCAGTGAACATTTTAGATTTCTATATATATATTGTGCTTCATCAGGTTATTTCTTTATCTATTTTCTTCTTCTATTTATAAGTGAGATTCTCCCTTGATAGGAGCCTTACATGATAAACAACTTAATGTTTTTCTTACATCCAATACACATTTATTAAAGTATAACTCAGTTACGGGAAAGAGCCTTTGGTTTGCACACTGTTTTCATTACCAGAGTTACAAACTCTCCTTTGTACGACCGAAATCGAGACAACATCTAAAAAGTATTGAGATTTTCTTATCATTTTGTTCCTCTATGACTGTCCCTGTGACAAGACAACCTAATATTGAACCTGGACTATCATATCAAACACATATTGCCTTAAATATTTTTGATACTATTCTTAAAATAGCCACTACCCGGGTCGAACTGGAATGTTTGTGGGCAGCGATTGAATAGGACATAAACACCCAGGAACAGTTGGAAGCTAGACGACAACCTAGAAATCAACCCTAGCTTTCCCTTATCGAAGGTTGACATTCCTTCCTTCTCTACCCCTTACTCACTTTCGGATGCCTAGACACTGTACTTTGAAGCCTTAAGTACAGACTGTGGAACAACATCTTTCTAGCATCGTTGCCAGGGACCGAAGTTATGAAATCTTTTTTTTTGAAAGTGAAACCCTTTGATAGTGAACAAAGAGTGCGCACCTTGTAAAGGCTTTCCAATATTTCACTTGGCGACTCCACGATTAATAAGCTAGCATCCGAACAAAGGAATACTAGGCAAAACCCAGATGGTAAACAGACCACACCCGTTACCGATCCTGAGAAGATTTTAAAGGCGAGACGCTCTCTTAAGACGACCCCTACAGTCTATCAGCTTAAATACCCACAACTGAAGACCAAGAGCTCTTCTAAACCTTCAACTTCATGCAACCCTCTTTCCGACACTAAGGATCTAACATCAAACTGCTCCAAATTTAGAAGTGAAACCCATCCGATAACCCCTCTAGAACATAAAGGAAAAAGTCCTGTAGAAAATTTATCTACTGTCGATATATCGTCGACTCTTCAGTTGAATTTCGCGACCCCACACAGTCCTGAAGAATATTTCACACATCCAGTTTCCACACCCGTTGGTTCCCTTGACTACATATCTTGCAATTCCAAAGAGCCAAGACCTCGCATCCCTTACCATTCATCCTCAGATTTTTCGCCCCGCAAAGAAAGTAAAGATTCACTTTTAATCTTCCAAAACCCCCTTTACAACTTTCCACTAATAACGATGGCAGCCATCGGAGGAGGAGGTGGAGGGGTTGTCGGAGGAGGAGGTGGAGGTGCTCCTGTGGGAGGAGTTGGAGGCCAAGGGCCTGCCCCCCCTCCAAGAGTGTTTGCTAAAGTGACAGCAAGATACACTCCTTTGGTATTGCTCATTCCTTTGCACGACCTTCCCGGAAATTATATAAAAAATTTGCCAAAATTCACTGGGGAAGGAGATCTGACTACAACCGAACACATAAATTTCTTTGATCAATTCACAAACATCCTAGGTCTCAAACATGAAGATGTGTATTCGAGGCTTCTCATCCAAACCTTCGAAGGTCAGGTCTGAACTTGGTTTCATAGTCTACCTACAAGATGTATCTTCTCCTATGATGCCTTGGAAGATGCTTTCCTTAGACAATGGGGTGAAAGAAAGGATCACCTATACTATTTAATCGAGTTTGTGTCTTTAAGAAAAATAAATCCATAAACAGTTATGGAGTTTATTCAGATATTCAACAAGTTGTATAGAAAAATCCCAACCAAGGTTAAACCATCCCAACCCGCCGCCAAAGTAACTTTCGCGGGGGATTTCAAACCAGATTTTGCACTTATTTTATGAGAAAGAAGGGGAGCTACTCTAAACCAAATGCAAGATGATGCTGTAGAAATTGAGTCGAATATGATGGCTTTTGGTAAGTTAAAATCTAAAGTAGAAGCGAGAAATCGAGAAACTAGACACTTTAGAGAACAAGCAGGGCCATCAGGGTCTAATAGATACACAGATGACAAAGTAGACGATATGGCCAGGGTAATTAAGGAACTATCTAATAAGATATCCAGAATGGATCTAGAACAGGCCAAAGCCGATTCTTTTGCCAAAAAGGATTTTAGGAAGAATCCCAATCCCCCAAATCAACAAAGACAGGTAAAAACTGAAGATCAAAAAATACAAACTCCCCTAAAAAATGAAAATTTTATAAGAGAAAATGGTCACGAACTTGGGTGATGATTGTACACAACCTTACCTGACTAAATAGGATTATAAAAAGTCTCTAAACACTCAACAATCATCTATCGAGGGTGAAGAAAGAGATTATATTGACCTTTGTAGTTATCAAGAAGAAACCGGTATGATAATGGTCGAAGTGCAACCCAGGTATAACTTGAGATCTAAGGGTAAACCTATGTCAACTACTCAACCTAAGAAAATTCTCCCAAGAGGTCAAACTTATGAGCCTACCCCTGAAGAAATCGTGTTACCTAACAGCAAAGCGAAAGCAGTAAATGCGCAAGGACCCGAAGTAGAAAAGGTTGTGACCAAAACACAGGAAAGCAAAGCAACTAATACAAATACACCTTTAACCAAGATCATGAGTAATAAGGAAGTCCATAAAAACAGATTACCAAAGTGATGGGCGTTTCAGAGCTAGAAATACAATCTGACATTTTAAACCTGGAAGATGATAAGCCCAACATCACTTTTGGTCCACATTTTGAAGGAGCCAAAGACACTGTTGCTCCATTTTATATCACCTTAAATGTATATGATAAACTGCTACATAATTGCATGCTAGACTCTGGAGCCTCACATAACGTGATGCCTAAAATTATTATGCATAAATTGGGTCTCCAAATCACCAAACCTTACGGAGATCTTTACTCATTTGATTCGATAAAAGTTAAGTGTATGGGAATGATAAAGGATTTAGTAGTCACCCTATCACAGGTCCCAGTTAAGAGCATCTTGATGGATGTGGTCATTGCTGATATTCCCCCCAAATATGGCTTACTTTTGTCTAGGTCATGGGGAGCCAAGCTGGGGGGTTCTCTTTAACTGGATATGACGTATGCCACGATTCCTATGTTTGGTGAACAATTTACTCAGTTGTACAGGGAGACGAGGTTAGCATATACAGTAAGTGACCCTCAAAATCCAAACAATTTCCCTATTTACATTGCAGATCAAGATTTAGGAAATTGTATCTTATCTTTTGACGATGGTTTAGATGGTTTCACAGAGGAAAACGATATAGAGCATGAAGAGTTAGGTTATATGACCGAAGAGATGTGTAACACTGGTATCTGGAAAATATTTTTTGATGGTGCCTCATCTTATGAAGGGGCTGGTGTAGGAGTGCTTTTTGTGGCACCTGAAGCAAGGTTTGTTGTCCCTTTTTCCTACAGACTACAATGGGACATAGATTATACTAACAATGTATGTGAATACGAAGCCTTGGTCTTAGGATTAGAGGCTGCCAGGAGGCTAAAAATAAAAAACCTAGAGGTATACAGAGATGTGGAGTTGATAGTCAAAAAAATAAATCGACAATACCAAGCCAAGCATCCCAGATTAAGATCATACAGAAATTGTGCCTGGGATCTGATGGAAAACTTTTTCTCGTCTGTAAATGTCCACTTCATCCCACACACAGAAAACTTACAGGATGATGCATTAGCTAAGGCAGCTTCAACTTTCACTCCTCCTACAACCTTTAAATTGAAGTATCACATAGAGATAAGACACAGACCATATATCCCGGATAATATCCAGCACTGGCTGGTTTTTGAGGATGATGAACAAATTAAGAAGTTTCTTGAAGCAGTAGGTGAATTTTTCGAAACTCACGTAGATTAAGAAAAACAGAATGAACCTATATGGATCATGCAAGAAGGATATGACCCTCAAGCTTTCAAAGACAAAATCGCAAATCATCGCATTTTGGTCCTAAAAAATAACCAGATTCCGAAAGGACTAATCCCTCTGGAAAGACTGTTTGATCAAAACGACATACCTGTAAAATCCACCTTACAACCCCAACCAGAAGAGGTCGAGGACTGTGACATGGGAACCAAAGAAGAGTCTAGGATGGTTAAAATATCTAAACTCCTCCCCCCTGAAATAAAAGGCAAGTATAAGGACCTACTTAGACAATTTAAAGACGTTTTTGCCTGGTCTTACGATGATTTAAGAACCTACGACAGTACCGTGATTGATCACAAGATACCTCTAAAGCCTGGGGTCAAACCTTTTTGACAAAATCTTAGGTAGATCAACCCCATTTTATTACCTGTGGTCAAGAGAGAAGTGAAGAATCTTTTAGAGGCTAAAATTATAGTACCTCTGAGATATTCCAACTGGGTGGAAAACCTGGTCTCGGTCAGAAAAAAGAGTGGGGAAATTAGACTATGCATGGATTTCATAAATTTAAATAAGTCCTCTCTTAAAGATAACTATCCACTGCCTAAAATGGATCATGTGCTAGAAAGGGTCATTGGGGAAAATAGAATGTCTATGATTGACAATTTCTCTTGATTTAATCATATTGCCATGAATGAACAAGATAAAGAAAAAACATCTTTTACTACCCCTTGGGGTACGTTCATGTATGATAAAATGCCTTTTGGTTTGATGAATGCGGGAGCCACGTTCCAATGTGATATGGACATCGCTTTCATTAGAGAGAGGGATAAGTTCGTAGTCATCTATCTCAATGATTTAATGGTTTTCTCCAAATCCGACGAAGAGAATTTGGTACATCTTAAACAAACATTTGAAAAATGCCGCAGTTATGGTCTGTCCTTAAACCCCAAGAAATCACACTTCGCCATGCAAGAAGGTAAAATTTTGGGTCATATTGTATCTAAGGATGGAATTAAGATTGATCCTAAGAGGGTTGAAGTGATAGACACCATAAACATTCCTAGAAATGTAAAAGAAATTCAATCTTTCTTATTAAAATTAATTTTTTTACGAAGATTTATCCCAAATTTCGCTGAAATTGTAAAATTGATCATAGATATGTTGAAAAAGAACAGTGAAGTAAAGTGGACCACAGAGGTCAAATAATCATCCATACAACATTAAGAAATTCATAGCCAAGGCACATGTATTGGCGAGCCCCGATTATCTAAAATATTTTCTTATTTTCTCGTTTACCTCCGAACACACGATTGTTGCGGTGCTCCTCCAAAAAAACGAAGAGGGTTTTGAAGAGTCGATCACCTTTTTCAGAAAGATCCTCAGAGACGTAGAACTTATATATGATTAATATAAAAACAAGTGTACGCCATGGTAAAAGCACTGAATTCATTTAGAACATATGTATTACACTCCAAGATAATCACGTACATACCTACAAGTTCTGTGAAAGATATTTTGGTACAACCAAACAGTGATGGGAAAATAGGAAGATGGCTTGCCAAGATTCAAGAATTTGACCTAGAAATCAAACCTACTAAACTGATAAAGGGACAAGGCCTGGCCAAACTTATGGGTGAATCAAATCTCAGAGCTCTAGATATAAATTGCCTGCAGGAAGGTGAGGAAGACATGAACATACACGAGCTTGATGAACGAACAAGTGCAATTAAAATTGAGGAGAAGTTCATATCATCAGAATGGTATAGAAACATAGTATCCTACTTGCTAACTCTAAAATGCCCAGGTGAACTATCTCCATCAAAATCCAGGACTTTAAATCTTAATGCGGTTAAGTATTGTATTGCCGAAAATCAACTATAATGGAAAGACCCACTCAGTTTCTTGTTAATCTGCTTAGTCGAATCAGAAATAGAAAGGGTTATAAATGAATTTCACAAAGGAGTGTGTGGAGGACATCACGCATGGAGGGCCAAAGCTTACAAAATTCTGAGGGATGGGTATTACTGGCCAAAACTTTTCTCAGACGTTAACACCAAGGTCTGTGCCGGTAACCCTTGTCAGCTATTTGCAGGTAAACAGAAACTCTCAGTTCTACCTTTAGTTCTGGTCAAAATTGAAGCCCCTTTTCAACAATGGGGGCTAGATTTTATAGGAGAGATTAATCCACATTCTAGCACCCAACACAAGTGGATATTAACTTCCATAGACTACTTTACTAAATGGGTGGAAGCTATTCCAACCAAAAAGGCAACTGAGTCAGTGGTAATAGATTTCTTAGAAGACAATATCTTGTCAAGATTTGGCTGCCCCCGAAAGATAGTCACGGATAATACCCAAGCTTTCAAATCAATGGCTATGATTATCTTCTGCCAAAAGTATAATATCATTCTCGACCATTCTACAGTGTACTACCCCCAAGGAAATGGATTGGCTGAGTCATGTAACAAGAGCTTGATCAATATAATTAAAAAAGTGTTGGATGAAAACAAAAAGTCTTGGCATGTACATTTAAAGTACGCCTTGTGGGAAAATAGCATAGGCACTAAAAATTCTATTGGCATGTCCCCTTTTCAGATGGTATATGGGACAGACGTGGTGTTACCTATAAATTTATCTCTCGCAGTGACAAAATTATGGCAAGATCAGAAAGAAGAACCTAATCATCTCACCAGGAGGATAAACTAGTTAATGGAGGTTCAACAACACAGGGTCGAAGTAAATGAAAGGTTGCAGAAGTATCAAGATGACATGAAGGCATTATTCAACCATAGGGAAAAGGACAGATATTTCCTCCCAGGTGATTTAGTATTAAGGTGGGATGCAAGGAGGGAAGAAACAACGAAACATGGTAAATTCGATCACCTCTGGTACGGGCCGTTCAGAGTCTCGGCTCTCGAAGGAAAAAATTATTTCCTACTGGAAAATATAGACAGTGAGATCCTCAATTCCCCTATCAACGGGCGTTACCTAAAGCATTATATGAAATAAGAAGTCGTCGGGAAAAAAAAAAAAGGATTTGTATATTTATATACAATTTTTTTTTACATATGTATATATATTTCATTACGCATTGCTATTTTGATTTCCTTTTCTTTTTGTAAATTATTGACACCTTTCAAAAAGCCTTGATAACCTTCATATTTGCCTTTTTACAGGTTTCCAGCTGCAAACAAAATGAGCAAAATAGGTACACAGAAAGTCGAGTATCGGAAAATAAATTGGCTTAAACAGGTGATATAAAAGATTTTTGATAGTTTGGGAAGAAAATGAAATGGTAAGGTAAAGGTGAGATTTCCTAAAAGACTTGTTCTGAAGGGATATCAAAGAAAACCAAGATAACCTCATAAGATACAACAACATTGTTTGAACTAATAAATAAAAGAACATTTCCATGGTTAATTGTTTACGAAAGAATAAGATGAAATAAACAAGTCATTCAAAGAAAAGCGCCCCTGAAAGAGATTTTCAAGAGTCAGTTTTGATTTTTGACCTCTGTTTTTCAGTTTATAGATCTCTATCTGTCACCCTTTTCTTCTTTCGAGTTTACCTTTTGAAAAACCCAACATCTTTCTGGTTTTGCATACGTAAGGGGAAGAGATTACATCTTAACCTCGAGAGTTTCAAAGCAGATTGTGAAAAGTAAGCTGGTCTTCACAACTCCTCGGTCCCTTGCTAAACAAAGTGACACTTAAGTAATCCTGACCTTTCTAGGTTTTTCAACAGTTTCAGAGGATTGAGGCTTGCTCAAATAGAACACTCCAATAAACAAATTTTCCCCTTTCTCCCTGTGAACGAAGGTGTTGTGAAAGTTAAGGGAAGGTTGGTACCGAGTAATCAAAGTATGTTGACAGACCTATAATGCAAAATATTATACAGATATCAGCCCTCATATAAAGTGATTGCCCCCATCTTCACACTCTAAAAAAGCCAATTATAAGACAAGGGGTGAAAGGAAATTCAGAAATGATTTCCCCCATCTAGTCCAAAAGACGATGAAAGGAAATTCAGAAATGATTTCCCTCATCTCATCATTTGAATGCATAAATATATTCCGAAGTGGTGAAAGGAAATTCAATAAAAAGGGCCAGATAAATTCACCGGGATACTGAACAGGCTCGCTGGTAGTGAAGAAATATCTGAGATATATGTAAGGTTGTTATACATGAATATCACTCTACTCTAGTAACCAATTCTTTTTAAAACCTGATCTACATCCCAAGTTCAAACAATGATTCGTGATTAAAAACATATAATTTTCTTCTTTTGATGCAAGCCGATAACCACAATATCTGTTGGGTCCTCTAGAACTGTTTTGATTGTCTAAATGTATACCTAAATTCAGTAATGGGAAGGAGAAAGTCATGAAAGGGACTACAACTGAGTTTAAAAAGTATCTGAGTCTTGAAATCTTTTCGAAGGTAAAAGACGGAATCCCTTTCCCCTTCGGTATCCTGTTCTAAGGAACATTTTCGTTGGATTAAAGCCATTGACTCCATTTACCCAATATATGGCACGTGGTCTACTGTTCTTCCCATCTTTTAGGAAAACAGGATCCCTAGTTGGAGCCTATGTTGGATCCGCCTTTGTTTTTTTAGTCTGTTTAAAATTTCATATCTTAATGTTTGAAATCGAAAACCGGTTTACATATGTTTCCCAAAATCTCAGAGGTCTCATCACGGAAGCAGGGACGATTATCATACTCTTAAGGAAAGATTTATTTTTAATCATTTAATCAAGTCTCTACTTTTGAAACTCGAGATTTCGCATGTCGGGAGTTATAGATCACATAGTTTATAAGTCCCGAGAGGCAAAACGGCGAATTAGTTTGAAAAAGTTTACCCAGATCATTACCGAGAGTAATAATACTTTGAACCATTGTCAAGCATCATCGGGATTTCGTGTCTTGGTGTTTGCTAGCTCCAAAAGTCTTACCTTCGTAACCCCGATAGTCGAAACTGCGAGATTCTTGTTTTAATAACCCGGGTTAATGTTAAAGGTAAAAAGTTTAGCCATGGTTAAGCTCCTTCCAGAATTCACAACTTGATGTTTTTTCCCTCAAAAGTTATACCTTCAAAGCGTCGAGTCACGAAGTCATGATAAATATAGAAACGTAATTAACTAAACACTTAATCTGGTTTTATCCTCCAATTTAATTAAATCCTTTCATCGTGATCTCACGATTTCGCAACTCGACATATGAGCCTCCCGAAAGCTATACCTTCGAAGCTCCGAGTCGCGAAGTCGTGATCTCGTGATTTCGCAACTCGGCATACAAGCCTCTCGGAAGTTATACCTTCGAAGCTCCGATTCGCGAAGTTACAATATAAATAAAAAAGTAATTAATTAAACATTTAATCTTGGTTGCGTTTTGTATTAATCAAAGCTAATTGTCGCAATCTCAGGTTTTGGAGGTGTAAAGGGTTAAAGTGAAAACTCCCGATGAGGCGAGTGCCGAAATATTAATTAACGTTTAAAAGAGACCGATTAATCAAGCTAAGCCAACATTTTCATTATTTTAATACGAAAATTCATATGCACAGTCTCCAAGGTGATTTTAAACTTTCCTTGCGCCAACTTGCATTACAAGCTGTCAAAATTTATGACATTAATTGGAAATGAGGTCAATTGACAAGTAAGGGTTTGGTTTTTATTGCTAAACTTATATTTAAGAACAATTTGACCTCTCTGTCCCTAAGGATGACCTAATTTTAAATAGTCGAAGACATCGATTCTTTGTTTGTTGTTTCAAATTTTATTTCTATTCTACGCAGAGCCAACTTTTCGTGAGCGAACTAATTTCTGTATGTATACATATTTTTATCGTAGGAGAGATAAAGTAGAATCCTCCTCCATGGCCCCGTGAAAAGTTTCTAAAGCCACTGTTGAGGTTTTAGGGCAAGGTCCAAACAACATGTCTGATACTTCACCTCGAAGTGTCGACTCTATCAGGACCTGGTCACATATTCCTAAGGTTTTACTGTCTGAATTGGTAGATATTTCGGTCAATTCCAGTGGAAATGAAAAAGATGACCTGATCACCAAGTATAATATCATCGTCCAGGCTCAAATTCATAAAGTGGCGGCTAGGCCACGTCTTCTCCCTTATTACGATATGGTCCGGTGGGCATTAGACCATGTAGATATACCAACCAGAACCATCATCAATGAGCAGAGGGTCACCATTGGGACTTTCAGACCCAAACAATTGTAGGTTATGTACAATTTGCCAACCGTTTCAAACTTTGTCTACAATGCCGAATTCCTGGAGAATTTCAAACAGAAGGAATGTGTGCAATACGACAAGACTATGTCTGGTTTAATCAAAAATTGGGTTTCACACGCTGCAAAGTTCAGGGCGGACTGTAATGGTATATATTCAATAGCCTCTCTGGAACCACAGTTCAAATATATTGCTATGATGAACTGCAGATTATATGGGAGAGAGGACACCACACATTTTTTCCTTCAGTGTGTGTCTCTAATTCATACGGTCGCCGAAGGCTGTTCCTTCGACTGGGATAAAATACTATCTGATAGTTTGACCAGTCGAGTTACAGAGTATCGAGCGCAGAGGGAGAGCGAAAAGATGGCTTAATTCTTTATGTCTATGTATATCATGGATGTTGTGTGTTTTCTGACACCTTTTCCCTTAATGAGTTGGAGCTGGACTCCATCGGAGGTTGCGCCCATCCACGTCTACCATTCAAAGATGTGGGAAGACAAAGCTTTAGATTTTGTGTATGAAATCTTCAACTGGGTAATGGTACTGTTGAATGTCACTATCTTTGTCCACCCACCACCAAGGATCTCAGATAATATCGCGGTAAATCTGAGAAGTATAGCCGATTGGTATGTGGAGGCATAATTTTCATATCTCAGGGTTTTCAACGCTTCTATTCCTCTAAATGCTTTGCATTTGTTCATACCCAATAGGATGGTTTGTCGTGAGATTGCTAGACAAACTGTAAACGGTGGTGTAAGTAAGGAACTGAAAGGATATTCTAAGAAGGTATGGCCACCTTTTCCTATTCATTTAAATTCATATTCTTTATTAGATTTCGGGCATGCTAAAGCTGAGGCAGCAGCCCTAGAGGACCTGAAATTGGTTCATGTCAAATTCAAAAAGCACGATCCATAGAGGGTCGTAAGTAATCACTTAGCCAGTTGCGGGATAAAAAGGTTTGAACATGAAAATTCACCCTCGGATGACATTTTCCGAGGTGTGAGATCTTATGTCGAGGTGTTGGCTTGGATGTAAGCCTTGGCACCCGAAGAGAGGGCTAATGTTTTAAAATTCCAAGAACATCGGTGGAGTTGTCTTCCCCTAGTATTGCGGGGAGAAAATCCAATAACAGTAGAGGTGCAGTGAAAAGAAGCCGAAGGCTCAAAAGATTCAGTGCCAAAATAACACCAGGATAGGGAGGAGCAAACTAAGAGTCCGAAACTGGAAATAAAAACTCTTGATCCGCCGAAGAAGTAGAATCGAATTACCACTCCAGGCCAGTCAGCTAAGAAAATCGGATATCCCATCACCTCCATTACTCCCTTACATTCAACTCAAGGGAACATAGACACATGGTGTATTTTTAACGAAGAATTGAGACCTGTAAGGATGGAAGAGCTTCCGCCAAATGAGTTATTTTTTGATAAAAAGAGAAAAGTTGTGGTAAAACCAGAATTCTATCAAGAAGAGGGATCAACGGCCAAGAAGTTCAAGGTGTTGACCGATGGGAAACATAAGAAAAAAGAAGAGTTTTCTATAGAAATAGCTGAGACATTAGGGGCATATGCTATAGTGAATCGATTTTCAGTCGGGGTTTTGAAAAATCATCTGAAGCGAAAAAATCACCTCATCAAAACCTTAGAAGCTAAACTAGCCACAACAGAGGAGGTTGCCTAGGACTAGGAAAGCGCAGGAATAGAGCAAGAAAGAATGGCCGACAAAAGGGAAATTGAGCTGCTCAAAGCCAAGCTCGAACAAGCAGAGCTGGTAACTCATACCAGTCAGATACAGGTGGGCCAGCAAAAAGACTTACTAGGGTAGCTATAGGTTGGATTAGAGTTAGCTGAAAGCCAAGTTATAAACATCGAGATATTCTAGTCCTAGGCTATGGATATTCGGAGCAGAGTTTCTATAGCCCAGCGAAGTTTACTTGACAGGGTAGAGGCGATTCGGGAAAATTGTTTGCTTATCGATCAAGTATTAGAAAAATTATTTGTCAGAGAGAGAGAAGCTAGAGCAGCTCGGGTCACATTTCAAAAGGCTATAATAGCTACAACAAATAGGGAATTGGAAAAAGGTCCTAAGTTTTCCATTTCAGAACAGACCCAAGGTAATATTTTGTTGAAAGAATGGGAACGCAGCAAATCAGAAGGCCAATTGCAAGCCAAGAAGGTAAGGAAATCCTATGAAGAGGATTTCGGTTCCATAGATGGAAATCTATTAGGCATTGATAGCGAGAGTAATGTTGAGACACTAAGCCAAATGGATATGGAAAAACTCTCACTTGATATAAATGAAAAAGAAGAAAGACATTCGGCCGAAATCTCACAAGTAACTATGGCAGACATAGTTCAAATAGATAAATGTATGATTAAACCAAGTGTGCAATTGTGCACTATTGACACCGTAGACCGACAGATGGAAGAAAGGTTGCCGTAATTAGTCAAAGATTGTTACATTTTTTAGGCCAATTGTCAAGCGGAATCTTCAAGGTTGATATCACAGCTGGTGGAAAAATGTGTCATTTGTACTGAGCATGCGAGAGGGCAGGCTTCTGGTACCAAATAAAGACATAGGATAAAGAAATGAAATGATTGGCCTCCTTCTTGTTGTAACTGAAAATTATGGAATGATTGAGATTCCATCATATGTAAATTTGTATAAATATACAATAGAAGGAAGAAAAAGAGGTTGGACCTTTTTGGGTCGATTGTAATAGAGATTTTTCTCCCTCGAGAGTTAATATAAAGAAAGTACAAAGATTCTCGATTCCATCACGACTGTGTTATGAGCTTGTTTCCTTGTATTTCATATTTCATTTCATTTCATATATGTATCTGATGAATGCTTCGCTGTAATTTAGTGCAACCTCTACTATGGTGAATAAATTTTAGTTTTCTATATTGTTTACCATTTTTCCTCTCTACCGCCTATTAGCAGGTATAAGACCAGTGAACATTTTATATTTCTATATATATTTTGTGCTTCATCAGGTTATTTCTTTATCTATTTTCTTCTTTTGTTTATAAGTGAGATTCTCCCTTGATAGGAGCCTTACATGATAGACAACTTAATGTTTTTCTTACATCCCATATACATTTATTAAAATATAACTCAGTTACGGGAAAGGGCCTTTGGTTTGCACCCTGTTTTCATTACCAGAGTTACAAACTCTCCTTTATATGACCAAAATCAAAACAACATCTAAAAAGTATTGAGATTTTCTTATCATTTTGTTCCTCTATGACTGTCCCTGTGACAAGACATCCCAATATTGAACTCGGACTATCAGATCAAACACATATTGCCTTAAATCTTTTTGATACTATTCTTAAAACAACCACTACTCAGGTCTAACTGAAACGTTCGTGGGAAGCGATTGAACAAAACATAAACATCCACGAACAATTGGAAGCTAGACGACAACCTAGAAATCAACCCTAGCTTCCCCTTGCCGAAGGTTGACATTCCTTCCTTCTCTACCCCTTACTCACTTTCGGATGCATAGACACTATACTTCGAAGCCTTAAGTACAGACTCTGGAACAACATGCGCCTCTATGTAAAACACATTTCATGATGTAAGGACCATGCCATAGAGCTTCTAACTTACCTATCCCTAAATTATCATGAGCTTGGTCGTAAATGAGGACTAGGTCTCCTTTTGAAAAAGCATGAGGGTGGATAGATTTTTCATATTGATTCTTGATTCACTTTTGATATGTCTCATTAACAAGAGTGGCATCATGTCATGTTTCATCCAACCTAGTTAGGTGTAAGAAGCATTCTTTTTCCCTAGAAGTGTGAGGCAAGAGTTCTACTTTGAGTTTCAACGAGGGAATTTCACACTCAATAGGTAAAACAAATTCTATGCCATATACTAGTTGGAAAGGAGTGAATCTAGTAGCAGTTTTCACTAAAGTACGGTAATCCCAGAGAGTAGAGAAATGTTGTAGATGCCAAGATGTCTTATTTTCCCCTACAATACATTGAATCATGGTTTTAAGGACCTTGTTGATGGCTTCAACTTGTCCATTTTCTTAAGGATAGTGCGGGGATGAGTTCTCATGGAGAAAACCCAGTTTGGCATGAAACTCACTCATCATCTGGTTTTGAAAGTGTGAACCATGATCAGTGACAATGGCTTGTGGAACACCAAAGTGAGTGATGATGTGGTTGAAGAAGAAAAGAGTTGCAATATGAACATCATTCATAAAATCATGCACCCACCCCACTCCGCTGCATCCCATTATTTCCATCGGCCCCTTCACCAAATGGGGACTTGATTGAAGAACACGTGATATATTATTTGAGCAAAAGTCTATATGGTCCCGAGCTCTGATATTCACATGTTGAAAAGTTGGCTCTAGAAGCCGTCATCGTTGTCCAGAGATTTTGTCATTACATTTTTCTATGCACCACCACAGTTATCACAGACTCTAACCCCATGTATCACATTCTGACACGTCAAGTTCTTGGGGGAAAATATTCTAAATGGATCATCAACCTTCAAGAGTTTGATCTCAAATTTGTTAAGTGCAAAGCTAAAAAATATTTGGTGTTTGCAGAGCTTATCTACAACTTTCCCCATGATGATGAAGATAATGAGCCCAAATATTCTCTCCCTGATGATAATATGTTCCTCATCATCACATTTGACCCTTGGTATGGAGATATCCTTTTTATCTACAGATCCAACATTTTCATCCTGATATCTCTCGTGAAGAGCGTCGTCGTATCCACCATCATTCTCGTCGCTACCTTATCATTGGTGAAACTTTGTATCTCCACGGTATTGGTATTATCCTATGACGATGTTTGACTCATGAAGAGGCTGAACACATTCTTAATGACTTTCACCTTGGAGCGTATTGGGGTCATCTTTCTAGGATGGATATAGCTCACAAAATATTATGTGTCGACTACTTTTGGCCCTTTATTTTCAAAGATTGTATTGAGGCAGTAAAAAAATTTCCACCCTGCCAAGTTTTTCACAAAAAGGCACACACCCACCCCACTCCGCTACATCCCATTATTGCCATCAGCCCCTTTGCCAAATGGGGAATTGATTTCATGTAGTATAATCCTACCTCAGCTGGAGGCATGGTTACATCATCATTGTCGTCGATTACTTCACAAAATGGGCCAAGGCTATGACTACCTTTCTGAATGATGGTTGTACTACAACTCTTTTCTTCTTCAACCACATCATCCCTCACTTTGGTGTTCCACAAGATATTGTCACTGATCTTGGTTCACATTTTCAAAACTAGATGATGAGTGAGTTGCATACCAAACTGGGTTTTTTCCATGAGAACTCATCCCCGTACTATTGTTAAGGTCCTAACCCACACATAGGTAGATCAATGTATTCGGATGTAATAAAGGTCAATATTAATAAGGCCTTTCAATAAAATAGAATAAGGCGGATGTAAGAAGACCTAA
>JZKD02S2125837.1:143016-164561 GCA_000966675.3 Picea glauca
ACGCCTTCCGCGGGTGGATGTAACCAAATTTGATGGCTCAGACCCCACTGGTTGGGTCACACAAATGGAACATTATTTCTCTCTCTACAACATTACAGATGACTTGTCCAAACTCTCGTATGGTGTTCTCCATCTAGATCAAGAACGCTGGCAATGGTGGCAAGGGAGAAAAACTTCCCGTCAAGGATATATTGCTTGGACCCAATTTGTTTCTGATCTTTATGAACTCTTTGACACTCACAACAACCATTTGGGTCGTTTGACAAAATTGAAGCAATCAGGCACAGTCGGAGACTTCATAGCTGCATTTGAGCGTCTGGATTTTCGAACAGAGGGAATGACTGATGCTTTCTTTCGAGAGTGTTTTATCAGTGGCCTCAAGGAGGAGATTAGGGCCCATGTCCTCATGGCCCGACCTACGACTTGGGTGGAGGCTACCAAAAAATCTAAATAAGCACAACAAATTGTTTCCTCTCAAAACCGTAAGCCTTCCTTTATCCCACGCCCTAAACCAGTAAACCCCACTACTCCCTCCGCCCCATTAAAAATCCAAAAATTGACCAGGGATGAAATGCCTGAACGCCAAATCAAAGGACTCTGTTATAATTGTGATGACAAATATTTCCCAGACCTCAAATGTAAGGAACAAAAGATCTTTATGGCCATCTCTGAGGATATTCAAGAAGAAGATGTTGACACTTCCCCTCTGCCCGAGTCACCAGAAATCTCTGACATAATCCCTCCCTTCGACCCTCCCGAAGTGGAACCGATTATTTCCCTCAATGCTCTCATCGGCTTCTCTGCCCCCCAAACCCTCAAGTTAATCGGTTACATCAATCAACGAAAGGTCATCATTCTGTTTGATAGTGGCAGCACCCACAATTTTATTCATCGCCGCATTTCCCAAGAAACCCATTGCTACATCCATGCTGTCAACAATTTCCAAATCATGATTTCCAATGGTGGTTCTATGAAATGTAGAGGGTGCTGTGAAAATGTGTGTCTCCAAATAGGTGACTACCACCTCAAATCCCATATGTTTTCTATTGACATGGGCGGTTGTGACATTGTGTTGGGTGTAGACTGGCTAAGTACTTTGGGTCCCATTCTCATGGATTTTCAGAACTTAACCATGCAATTCGACCAAGGAGGCCACCAATATAAATTTCAAGGAATCACTGTTGGTTCACTTGAGATCATCAGTTCTCATCGCATGGAAAAACTGCTCAAAAAATGTCATTCGGGTGTCATTGCCCAACTCCATGCCATACAAGCCACAGAGACACCACTAGTGCCCCAAGACCTCCAAGCTCTCCTTTCTAAACATCAAACAGTATTTTCCACTCCCCAAGGACTGCCCCCTTCCCGTGGTGTCCATGATCATTCCATTCCCCTTGTCCCAGGAAGCCTTCCCCCCAACATACGTCCATATCGCCACCCCTTTGCACAAAAAAATGAAATTGAAAAAATGGTCCAGGAACTCCTTACTGCCGGAGTCATCCGTCCTAGTATGAGCCCTTACTCCTCTCCAGTCTTCATGGTACTGAAGAAAGAAGGTTCTTGGAGAATGTGTCCTGACTTCCGTGCTCTCAACAAACTAACCATCAAAGACAAATTTCCCATTCCTGTCATTGATGACCTTCGGGATGAATTGAGTGGCACCCAATTCTTTACCAAACTTGATCTTCGCTCAAGCTATCACCAGATACGCATGAAAGAGGCTGACATTCCCAAGACAGCCTTTCGCACTCATGAGGGCCACTATGAGTTTTTGGTCATGCCCTTTGGCTTGTGTAACGCCCCCTCCACCTTCCAGAGCCTCATGAACCATGTCTTCCTCCCTTTTCTCCGTCATTTTGTCTTAGTTTTCTTTGATGATATCCTCATATATAGAAAAACCTGGAAATACCATCTTAATCATGTGGATCAAGTTCTTCGCCTACTCTCTCAGCACCAGATTTTCCTGAAACAGTCCAAATGTTCTTTTGGTGCCTCCGAAGTAGAATACTTGGGTCATCTGGTGGGAAAGGATGGCATCAGGGTGGACCCGAGAAATATTGAAGCTATGCAAGACTGGCCACACCCAAGGAATCTCAAAATATTGCGTGGATTTTTGGGCCTCACAGGGTATTATCACAAGTTCGTTAAGAACTATGGAAAGATTGTAGCACCTCTCACGGCTCTCCTCAAAAAGATCTCTTTCACTTGGACTCCAGTAGCTGCTCAAGCTTTTCAAACCTTGAAGATGGCCATGTGCACCACTCCGGTTCTAGCCCTTCCCGACTTCACAAAGACTTTTGTGTTGGAATGTGATGCCTCAGGGAAAGGAATTGGTGCTGTCCTTATGCAAGAGGGTCGAACTTTGGCCTTCACTAGCAAGCAACTATCTGAAAAGAATCTGGGCAAACCCATTTATGAAAAATAAATGTTGGAAATTCTGCATGCCATTGAGTTGTGGCATCTGTATCTCTTGGGGCAACGCTTCCAAATTAAGACAGACCATCAAAGCCTCAAGTACTTTCTGGAACAACGCATTTCCTCCCAGGAACAACAAAAATGGGTGACTAAGAAGGGCAAAGACAATGTCGTGGTGCATGCATTGTCCCGAAAATATGAATACGAAGGATCTCTTTTTTCTCTTTCCTTCATTGTACCTGATTGGCTCCAAGTTATGCGCCAGGAATGGCTTCAAGATCCCAAAAGTTCACATATGATCCAACAACTATAGAACAAGGCTTCGGCTCCTGTAGGATACTCCTGGCTCCAAGATGAGCTTCGATACAAATGTTGCTTGTATTTAAGTAAACAATCCAAGCTCAAATCCACGGTGCTTTCTGAGCTTCATGCTACACCCACAGGAGGGCACTCAGGGTTCACCGAAACATATGACCGAGTCAAATGCTCTTTTTTATTGGATGGTATGAAACAGGACATCCATAAGTTTGTCGCTGAATGTGAGTTGTGTCAACGCAACAAGGGAGAAACAGTCAAATCTCCAGGCACCCTCCAACTGCTTCCGATTCCCCCTGCTATTTGGAAGGATATCTCTATGGACATTATTATAGGATTACCCAAATCGGGGAATAAATCAGTCATAATGGTGGTAGTGGATCGCCTCTCCAAGTATGCTCATTTTTGCGCTCTTTCCCACCCATTTACTGCATCCACGGTGGCTCAAATTTTCATGGACCAAGTCTTCAAGCTGCATGGCATGCCGCGCTCTATTGTTTCTGATCAAGACCCAACTTTCACAAGCAATTTTTGGCAAGAATTGTTTAAGCTACAAGGCACACAATTGCATCTCAGCTTAGCTTATCATCCCCAAACGGATGGTCAAACGGAAGTTGTCAACAAGTGTTTGGAAACATATCTGAGGTGCTTTGCCTCTGAAAAACAACACCAGTGGGCTCAATGGTTACCCCTTACCGAATGGTGGTACAACACCACATACCATACAACCACTTGCATGACTCCCTTTGAAGCAGTAATGGACAAAATCCACCTTCAGTTCTCTCATACTTACCGGGTACCTCGAAGGTCTAGGCGGTTGACCAAACACTTACAATTCGAGAGGACATCCTTCGTACCCTTAAAGAGAACTTGGTCATGGCACATAATAGAATGAAGTAGCAAGTAGATCAAGGTCACTCTGAATGTTAATTTGCAGAAGGGGATTAGGTATTTCTGAGACTGCAACCATATAAGAAAACTTCCCTCAAGGCTGAGCATTGTCAGAAGCTAGCACCCAAATTCTATGGCCCTTACACAGTTCTCAAGCTTGTGGGACAAGTCACATATCAGTTAGCTCTGCCCAGTTAGTCGAAGCTTCATCCTATTTTTCATGTTTCATGCTTGAAGAAGGTGATTGGAACCAGGTGCCAAATTCAAACCAACCTTCCAGAGTTAGCTGAAAAAGGATCCATTTGGCTACAACCAGAAGCAGTTTTGGACCAGCGTGAGCATCGCCTGCGTTAGAGAACCATCAAGGAAGTGCTAGTACCATGGAAATACATGACTCCAGCAGATGCCACTTGGGAACCAGCTACCATTCTGCAGCAGTTTCCACATCTCAAGCCTTGAGGACAAGGTTTCTTTTAAGGGGGAGAACATGTTAAGGTCCTAACCCGTACATAGGTAGATCAATGTATTCAGATGTAATAAAGGTCATTATTAATAAGGCCTTTCAATAAAATAGAATAAGGCGGATGTAAGAAGACCTAATAGAAGATTTCTCTTCTAGAAGGATCTTCCTCTAGATGCTTCTCTTAATAGACATATTTAGTATAAATAAGAGGCGAGGGTATGAGAACCCTATCTTGGAGATTACTGTAACAGAGCGCTGCTCGACTGGAGGTTTCCCCCTCGAAGAGGCCTATGAACATTGCTGTCTGAATCAAAGTGCTATTTCTATTGCTATTTCGTATATCATTTCTATGTATTGTGAAGATCATGCTGGATATTTTACTGTTATTCTGTCACTTCTAGCATTTCATATCTGTTCTGCATATTTTATATATCTGGTATCTTGCAACTATCCTCAAGAAAATGGACAAGTTGAATCCATCAACAAGGTCCTTAAAACAATGATTCAACGTATGGTAGGGGAAAACAAGACATCTTGGCATCTACAACTTTTCTCCGCTCTCTGTGCTTATCGTACTTCAGTGAAAACTGCTACTGGATTCATTCCTTTCTAGCTAGTATATGGCATAGAAGTTGTTTTACCGATCGAGTGTGAAATTCCATCATTGAAACTCAAAGTATAAATCCTGCCTCACACTTCTACTGAAGAAGAACGCTTCTTACACCTGACCAGGTTTGATGAAACACGTCGTGATGCCTCTCTCATTAACAAGATGTATCAAAAGTGAATCAAGAATCAATACGACAAATCCGTCCACCCTCGTGCTTTTGCAGAAGGAGACATAGTCCTCATTTATGACCAGGCTCATGATAAGTTAGGGACAGGTAATTTAGAACCTCTATGGCATGGTCCTTACATCATGAAACGTGTTTTACATAGAGGCACCTATGAGCTAGTTGTTTACGATGGAATCTCCCTAGGTGAGCCCCAAAATGGGCTTTACCTTAAGAAGTACTATGCATAAAACATCTAGCATATGTGCTTTGTACACTATTGTATTTTAGTTTGGTGTGTCTTTTTATTTTGCATGCTCGAGTTTTTTTCTTAGCCATTTATACTGTGTCTTGTGTTTTCATGCGCAAATGGCATCTTCCTTTCCTATCTTTGTCGGGTTTACAGATGGCGCTAGTCGACACACCCAAAACATTGCTTCTGCAGCTTGGGTCGTTTACCACTCTGATGAGCTGGTGAGTTCAGGAGGTATTTTATTAGGATCGACAACTAACAACATGGTAGAATATCATGCTGTCATTGGAATTTTAACTGAAGCCTCCTCCCTAGGTGTTTCTCGTATGATCGTTAACCTAGACTCTCAACTCGTGGTATGCCAACTTAATCGAATCTACACTATTCACAATCCTATCCTACTATGTCTCCACTTACGAGTTTGTCGTCATGAACGAATGTTTGATTTTATCGAATACAAGCACATACCAAGAGAAATCAATACCATTTCGGATTCGTTAGCCAATTACATCATGGATCGATATCTCCCACATAGACAAGGTTTCATAAAGGAAATAAATCATAAATCACATGTAAATTAAAACACATCACATTAAAAACATCATTTAATCACTGTAAAAACTCGGATATGTATATATATACAGTGTAACATAAAATGTTTGATTACATCAAAAAATATATAGAAGTGAAAAATGTTGGGTCCTCATGCCCATAACATGGTCCTATTCCTCCCGAATCACATTGTGCTCTAAGTAGCACACCACCGCATGGTCTACTCATCTCAGTAAAGAGTTAATACTCTCAGGGACTCCCACTGTGTGTCTCTAAAAGTGAAAGGGTACGTTCTCCCTCTCAAAAGGAGGGATACCCATCGTAAGACCACGGGGGTTTGTCTCCACCTCCTGGAGGCCCCCTGCTGCTATTTCTATCTGAGCATCTACGCGGCGCCCCAATGTTGGTATCTCTGTCGTACATGTTGCTCCCTTGTCTACATGATGAAATGATACATTCGTTAAAAACTCTTCTATGTACCCAAAAAATAATATAAGTTTTAAAATAAATAAAAACACTTGACAAGATCATTTTTGGTTTCTTACTTAACATGTCCCAGTCCACCCCATCTAGAAGGACTAGGTCCATGCTTCCCTAAAATCCACTCTAGCATATGGGAAGTCTTCTATCATGATCAATTGGCATCCCAACCAAGCAAAGAAGTCACCAGTGAACCTGAACTCTGTCTTTGATTCTAATCTCGGAGACAGGCTAGTTCATCGCTCCATACGTGGTTATCCCACTGGATGTACTGCTAATGAAATCTGAGGTTGCATTTGAGGAATGCGTTCTAAGAAGAACAAAACCAAGAATGAACTATATTTGAACTACTTTTGCTGCCCTGCTCTACATCTCATAATCTACTCCTACACATTCTGAAGGAACTTACACTACAGTTAAATAGTGTTGGCTCTATACACTATAAATCATAGGCCACCTGTGATCTTGAAACTAGGTGAGAGTTGGTAATTCCTGCTATAATAGTAATGAAAAACAAAATGGGCCGAAGAGGTAAATCCTTGATGTCTATGATTGTGATTCTACCTCCCACTAGTCTCGCTCCTGGGACACAATGGTTTTCCAGGTACTCATCTATAGGCGCGAGAAGTGCCCTCTATCCATATAAAACTATAGGGGATCCTCTTTTTGAGAGGCTAATAAGGAAGTATACATCTTCCAACTCGATGGTAAGAAGTTGTATTCCAATTTGGAACCCTTGTTCTGGAACGTTCCATAGGCCGATCATATACTCGAGAAGAAGAATCTCTTATTCATCTTTTGTGTTTTGAAGAACTTGAGGAGACCGCAATTCCTGAATGCGGACCTTGATCGGGAACTTTTCAAGGTAGCGACATCATTGAGCTCATGCTCTCTTTCTTTCCACTCAATCATTACTTTTCTGAAGTTACCTACAATCATCAACAACCAAAAATTCATTAGTCACACTTTTTTGGCAATTTTGGGGCAATTAAAAACTTTTTCTCTTTCTATAAGGTCCACGCCCCCTTTATATGCACATCAAGGCACAAAATCCCACTCACAATGGCCACCAGGGCAATCTAAAAATTAAAACGCTCCCCTTCACGTTTTGAGAAAGCGCTGACCATTTTTTATTTTTTTTCTTGTGATTTTTGGGTAGCGCACCCTCCACCACTACATCAAAGCATTAGCATGCCTTCATCAGCTTTCATGGGCACTTACAAAATTAGGCATCACTCCCCCACTAATTCTAGAGGAGCGTTGAGCCCTTTTGGGCGCTTGAGACAACCCAGGGTATCAATTTTTGCCTAAAAACGAAATTTGAACCGTACAAATTAGAGAGAGGAAGAAGAGAACGAACCTAGTCCAAACAACGAGGAAAATAACTGACCGTATCTCTGGCACTGAGCAATGCAAGATTCACCCTCCAAAGCACAAATTCTCCACTTCTACAAATCTTCGCACAAATGAAATGGTAAATGAGATTTTTACCACTTTTTACTATTATAAATTTCATTTTTGCCTAAGATATAGTTATTTTTTCATTTTAAATTTTTTTTGGAGGCCTTATTAATATGTTGGCATGCAATTTTGACATTATTGGCATGTTTCAAAAGCAGTTTTGTTCATTTTTCATCTTTTCACATTCACGAGCATAGTCTTAGTTCATTATTAAGCTAAAAAAACATAAGAATGCACCAGGTAAAATTTTATCTCTTTTTCAGACTCACATGGATACACGAAAAAGGAACCCCTTGGAGTCGTCGTTAAGCTCTTTTCAGACTCTCTAAACATGAAAAGATTTCCAAGTGATCTTGCTTCCTTTCCCACTCGTTAAAAGGTTTGAAAGGGCATATTTTGAGTGATAAGTTATCTGTTTTTCGGCCTCGCAAGACTAACATTACGAAAAAGGACAACAATGGAGTTGTCTTTAAGTCATTTTCAAACTCTCTAAATATGAAAAACCACCAATTTTACCTTCTATGGACTCGTTAAACAATCATACATTGAAGGGCCCACACGGGATCGACCCTTACTTCTTCCAGTTTTTTAAATAAAGGAAGAGGGACTTACTGAATGTGAGTTATATCAAACATGTGTTACCCTCCTTGAGCTCGTTAAATCAAAAAGAGGTACTTGTCTATCTGGATGGGGTAAAAAATTGAAAGAAGCAAGCCAAGAAGATTTTGAGAATAATACAAGTAACCCTTACAGTCGCCCTTAAACATGAAACTTTGTCCTTGCATGCATTTTAATCCGTTGAACCTCTGCACTGAACCAATTCTCTGAGTTTTCTTACTCCTTTGGGTCACCTGACAAAAGTCACCATATCCATTGCATCATCATGTTTTGGTCGATGTCATGTTTCTGTTGTTGTGCCTCAGTGTTCAAGGGAACTATCTGCCTCAAGATTCAACCATCACAAATTTCTTGTTTCAATACTTGTGTTAGTCCATGTTATTTTGATCCACCAATTACATCTCTATCTCAGTTTCGTGTCGTTGATGGGGGATACATCAAGGCCATCCTTCGACGAGTCTGTTCCTGTCAAATTCAACACATTATCCGAGAACTATACTTAGAAACTAGTTAGTACCTTGGGACTTGCATGCCTCAATGGCAAGCCTCCTCACATCTAATAGTGGGTATACATCATTGAACTCTAATCGGATGATTCCATGGATGTTCGACTTCATCTCATCCAGTCACATTAGCTAGAATGTACTAGAGTACCTTGGGAATCATTGACATCAATGGTGATTTCCCTCGTGCTTGTTAACGATTAACCTCATTAACCAGTAATCAAGTGGTTTCTGCCATGTTAGACATCAAGACATCTATTCACATTGTTATATTCATACTACATAGGGATCAGTAAGAAGACCCTGGGTTGAGTCATCACTCTTATATGTACTTTTCCCAAGTTGCGACGGAGTTTATTTTGAACATTGACAGATATACTGTCAAATAGATCCACTTTGTATTGGTCGTGGCTATGTCTTGTCCTCTCATAGATCCACTGTGTATTCTTCGTGGATACGGTCAGTTCATTTCATAGGAGTATATATCCACATTGTATCTTCAATGGCTATACCTTTTTGTCAATATGATTATGGATCCACAGTATATTTTGTGGCGGCCATACCTTGAAAGTATTTATCACTCAAGCATAGGTATGCCTGCCTTGGGTTTGAAACATATCATAATGTTTGTTTGATGGTTGTGTGTAGTTTCTTCTATGCTCTCTAAATCCATACCCTCACTCGAAAAAGTCTACAAAGTACTTCAGTCATCAGTTCCCATCTTATGTCTTTTCACTTTGGGGGGGAATCTGTTACACATCAAAATTACTCATTAGGATGATGGCCTAGTGTCGTCATTACCAATGTTGAAAGTGTCGCATTTTGGCCGCAAGTGTCACAAAATCATATTGTCATATTGCCTATGTCGTGTCTCAGATGAAATTATCAAGAACACTCAAAAGACTAGTTTTGAAGAGAAGAAATCATTTGACAAAGAGTACAAGTCTTTTTCCATATGAACAACCACTCAACAATCAATTTTGGAAGGCAACGCTCCCCTATACATTGCCAGGGAGTGCGAATGCTCTGTGACCTCTTTTGGGGGAGCGTTCCAACGCTCTATGCCCCATTATAAGGGAATGTTGGCCTTTGTTGAGTGTTATTCACTCGAAAAAGGAAAGTTCTCCCTTAATATGAGGCACAGAGCATTGGAACGCTCCCCCAAAGAAGGTCACAGAGCGTTGGAACTCCCTGACAATGTATAGGGGAGCACTTCCTTCCAAAATTGATTTTTTAGTGGTTGTTCCTATGGAAAAAGACTTTTACTCTCTATCAAATGATTTATCCTCTTCAAAACCAATATTTTGAGGTTTCTTTTGAGTGTCCTTGATAATTTCGTTCAAGAAGTGACATAGGCAAGATGACAGTATGATTTTGTGACACATGCAACCAAAATGAGACACTTGTAACATTGGTAATGACAACACTACGCCATCATCCTAATGAGTAATTTTGATGTGTAACACCCTTATTGTACTTGTTTTCACAATTAAAGCATAAACCTTTTTCTTTTCTTTCCTCCAATTGTTGAGGTGTCAACCTGGTAGGTTGAGGTGTTTTAGAAGAAGGAACATTATTCTCTCAATAGATGTTAGGAGCGGCCCTTCTAGTAGCCATAGCCATATTTTTACTTTCAACATATCTTGACACCCTAAATGCTTTCTCCAATGATTTGGGTTCCCAAAGAAGAACCTCATGTTAAATGTTATCCCTTAAGTTCCTATGAATACATCAATCAAGTGCTCATCTGGAATATTTGTTACCTTTAGATTCAATCTTTGGAAGTTCTCAATGTTCTCTGTAACTGAACCCTTTTGCTTGAGATTTATCAATTGGAGAAATAAGGTATTTCTCCTTGTATCCTCATAGTGTGCTATCATTTATTCCGTGAAAATTGTCCAAGTGACGAGTGATTTAAGAGAACAAAGCCATTGATACCACACAAATTGATTGGGTTCTAAATATAAAGAAGTAATCTATACCTTTTGTGTATGTGGAACATTATGTAGATCAAATAATTGCTCCATTTGAAGTATCCATGTGATTGGGTACTTTCCATCAAACTTCCTCATATCTATATTAGGAAAGTGGTTGGTCTTCAACCCATATTTAGAGTTTGCAAATCCTTGATTCCTCTTCATTTTGTCCTCATGATGAATTTCATGGGATACATTTTCACTTTCAGGTGTCCTCTCTATTAGGAAATTTTTCAATCCTTCCATGATCTCCCCTTTTAAACCATCCATGTTAGTATTTGTTTCCTCCAACTTAGCTTCCATTGAATCCATCATCTCTTGTAGTTCATATTTTGTTACTCTCTTCTTTTTTAAATCATTTATGTCCCTACTCATTTATTCACCTTCATCAAGAGTCCAAGTAGGAAAGTCTGGAGGCTTATTTGGTGTAGAAGTTCCCTTTTTTGGTGGCATGTTGGCCAAGTATCACTTTAAACCTTGTTTGTGAGGTGGTTCTGCTAAACAATATTTATTTTATTGTATCTGCAAAATTTTGGCCCTTCTGGGCATGAAATTTTATTTTTTGTAGTTCTTTGATATCTCTTCTCTGCAATTCCATAGGTCTGATCAAAATTGGATGTGCCAAGTAGAGTTTATGGTAAATTCCCCATATCTTGGTTATTTTTGGCATTTCCAGGAGATATCACTTTTATAGCATGCCCTACACAAAATAATTGGTATAAAATTATGAAAAGTGTACCAGAAATACTACAGACTGTCCATTATCCAATGCAACTAGTCTCTCTCAAATTGGATACTCTAGGAAGAATTTATGATTGTTTTACCTAGAACACCTACTTGAGACTAGTCAATAGGACTAGTCAAAACCTCTACACATAATAATCTATCAAGAAATTATTTCTTTGTTTAAAACCTCTCGTTCCTTTCCATAGCTAGTTTTCATCGAAGTTGAAATTATTTCATTTCATTTTCCTCTTGCATGGTTTAAAGAGTCGAGTCAAAATGTCATCATTTTCATGACCAATCCTTTTAGTAACAACAACCTAAAATCAAGCACTAATTAAAATTTATCTAGAAAATTTTCTAGGGATCTTCAAACGCATCTTAGATTAGGTGTAGAGCTTTGGAATAGTATTGTGAGAATAAATTTCCAAAGTTGGTAAACAGACAAAAATCCTTGAGTTAGGGAGTGAAATCCAGATGCTATATCACTGAATTTGAGAAGCCCTTCTAACACAAGGGTCAATAACGAGGCCACATTGGGGCCCTTAGAGTAATCAACCAGGCTTTGTTGGTCTTGGTGTCGGTTGTCGATTGTCCCCCCTCTTCTTTGGTATAGTAGGTGGTACCATAGATTCCATAATATTTTAGACTTCCTACACAAGGTGAAAGCATAGGGAAGGTGGTGTTGTACCTTGGATCAACGTTGGCTAGACTCACTTGGAATCCTTGGAGGGTTTTATTAGAAAAACAGGACCGCGGAGCAATAAAATAAAACAAGTGCGGAATCAAAACACAGAGGATACACAATACAACAGAGATACAGATTTACGTGGTTCACCCAGTGTGGGCTACGTCCACCAGAGAAATTGCTAGGTCCTTCCTTTATTATTATCTAGCATATGAAGGGATACAACCTATAGAAAAGCCCATTGTAACTTCCTCTTCTTTCTCTCACAGTCTCCTCTCTTAGAATACAGTATTCACCATCAACCATAGCCGCAATACATTTCCCTCATAAAACAAGGTTTCCTTCTAGGGAAAAAAACCCTAACATAATCTCTACCGTTAGATCTGCGACCTTATAATGAACGGTCCATATTTACAATGAAATTACAATATACATTTACAAGACAATTTTTCCTTCAGGGGATTCTCCCCTGAACCCCCATTGGGGGACGCTACCCCCAAATCCCTGCTGGGGGCCCACTTGCCCCCAGACCCCCCAACCGGGGGGATAGCCCCCCCAGACCCCGCAGAGGGGGCACCCCCCCTCTACACTCCACCGCATGGAAGAGTGTACATACTTTTGGGGTGTAAATACTTCATGGGGTATAAACACAACTGAAAGTAAAAGACCTTTGAATCAGGAAGATAATCAGGCTCCACAACCAACAGGTTTCCCACTGATTGGTGAGGTAACTTGCACTAGGGCATTAGTTCATTAATAAGGTTGTCAATGTAAATTTACCACCCGCCGAAACTCATCCCCTTCATGCATCGATTTTGTGATGTTGGATTCCATCACCAACTAGCGCTTCTTTGTGAGAAGGTTTGTTTGCATGCTTGACTCCTAGATTAATTAGCGTGTGTTGTTTTTTCTCCTTAGTTGGCCTTAGGATTGAGTTTGTATCTAATGGCATTAGTTTCGGGTTAATTCCTCATTCAATCAATACAAAATATGGATAACATTAAAATAAAAGGGAATAAAGAGGTAACAATTATCTCATACCTAACTTACGTCTTATAATTATCCAACATTGTTGTTTACACTTAATGCAACAAACACCAAATGGAATGGTTTACACAAGGTCAATGGATAATGTTATTGGAAAATTAAAAATATTATCATAAACCCACATCTCACATATTTTTACATGCACCATAGATTCACAATATTTCATGAAGTGGTCCAAGAGAAATGCCTCCATGCAAAATTGTCCACACCAGAATTGTCCATGTCCTTGATGGAAATATAAAAAATTCCCTTGAAGATATTTTAGTCCTTGTCCTGCTTAAAAAGAATGATCCCATTATGGAAGTGGTCAAAGAATACTTTTATCCCCCCTCTATCTGGTAAATTCTAATTCTTATACTATCCTTCCCCTACAATAGGGAGTGTTGTGTCCCTTTTCTTGAAAATAAGTGAGTTTCCTCTTCTTTCTCCGAACATTCTCCTAACCTCTTGGACAAGAATACATGCATCCTCAAAACTAATGTTTAGAGAAACTAGAATACAATCATGAACATGTTCAACATTCCACCCTCTTTCATCCATGGTATATGACCACATGCTCATCTAAGTATGGGAGGCAAATGTGGGAATATACAACAATTTGGTTTTCCTCTAAGGTGTTGAGCTAGAGTTCTCGCAAGGCCTTGATATATTGTGAGGTCCTCACATTCAACTCACTAAACCTCCCTATTAGCTTGAAACACACCTCTCTTATAAGCAAGAGGGAATCCCCTCCTCTTAGATCAATATTTGTTTCCCTTGATTTGACCCTCTCCCGACCTCTTGAACATATCCCCCTTTTGATGGAACATATATCTTTCCTTCTTTCTTTCAAGTGGTTTATCCACTCACTATCCATGGCCCAACTGAACCTTGGGTGTCCCCATCAACCATGACATTATCCCTTATAACCATGAGTCTTGGTACATCTATATTGATGGTTCCTCAAACTTTACCTTGAACTTCTATCCTTGATATATTCTAAACAAGCAAAGTAAATGTGTAGAAACAACAATTGGGCCCTTACAATAAACAATTTCCAAACATTAGCCAAGTAATGTTAATGTAATACTCCAAACCTTGTCCAAGGAATGTAGTTGTATTTTAAATACACCACATAAAAGCTTCACCACCCAAATATAGTTGTATTGTAAATACATCCTCCCACTTTCCCCTTATAATATGCAACCATTCACTAAGATTAATCCAATTTTTATCTTCACAAAAATGTTGTGTTGCCATTAATTCTTAAGCAACAAATACTTTAAATATAGGTTCAAAAAACAATTGGTGTATCTTACTCTCCAATGCACATATGAAGTTGAAATTGTAGGTGGATATTCCTCTTTCAATATTCTTCAAAACCCCTTTTGCAACATGTGAATAAGAGGTATTGTTAAAATTTCCTCGAGCCAAAGCTTCTCCAATATTAATTTGTACCCTAGAATGCATCTCTTTCTTCATCTCTAGGATTAGTAGGTGCACGGATTTAGACAATACAGAGTTATCAACCATTTTTTGGAACCTGGGTAATAAATTAATGTCTTGAATTATCTATCATAAACCTTATTTGGTTGACATTTCCAATGTCTTTCCACATTACAACCACTCCACTAGATACTGTGTTATGATAGGATATAATAAAATAGTCTCCCCTTAAAATCATATTTACAACCCCAATCTACGTTACTAAGTTGACTAAGAACTAGATGGCATTCAACTAACACAACTATTTGAGACTTCCAAGACCTTATTATCCTATTTAACTCAATTGATTAGACAAGCAAAAGGAAATTACCTGTAGGGAGGAGTTTTGTTCCCCCACCACATTTTGGGAATTAGCAACATAGTAGACCACATTCCCACCTTCAAAAGTAGGGGGGAAATCCATGTATTCATTAAGTGTTTCTATATGTCCTGCTTGAAAACTTGGAACTACATGTTGATTGCAGTCTTTCTTTACAAAAACCGATTTTTTCCTCTTGTAGGCATGAAATTGGAGTATTTCTCCTAAATATCTTGTTAGCATTATCCCTCCTTGGATCGTTGTCACTGCAAACTCTATCGCACCTTGAATTATTCCATAGGACACTATAACATTGAACACAATGCTTCAATTATTACCACACCACTCATTATTGCATGACTCTCCCACTCTCATCTTCTCAACTAAGTTATGCATGTCAAGTGTTTGAACCCAAAAAACTTCCAGTAAGGTGTTCCTTGTTGTGGTGTTCTTTCTAGTGACTCACTTTCTACTTACAACCTTATCATGTCTTAGACCTATCCAACCTATAAATTCACACTCTTCCATCTTTGACTATGATGTATTCTCCATTAAGATTTATCATCCCTTTTTTACACCAAGACAATGAAACTTTTTTTATTGCAACTTAAGACAAATCGCTATGGACCATATGCAAAACTTGTTTCACTCTAGTGAGCACCTCACCCATATTTCAATGCAGCTTGTAATGTGTGTGGCTAGACCATGTCAAGTTCCTAAGTCACAACTGACTCATCCCATTTTCCTTCACCTTGATCAAGATGGTACATGTGGAAAGTTCATTTGTTATTTATGGGAAAACAAATCCTTACATCCTCTCCCAATCATGTTCAATGTTTTCCCAACAACATCCTCATAAATTCTACATGTCTCTGCCAACTAACTACTATACTACACAGACTCACCATTTATTTTCAACTAAACTCACTTTAATTTCTTCACATTGCCACACACACTTGTACTTACCTTCAACTCCAATTTCCCATGACTTAGTACACCTTTGTCTTCAAGCCTTCAAACAAGCTAGGTAGCTAGTCCAATTCTACATTGGAAACCATGAAAGTACATCATCGTGTGTTGTATAATCAAACACTCATACTTGGATTTTCTAATGCACTTCTTTGTATGTGATTCTCTCTTTAATAGACTCAAGTGCTTGATCTCGCGTTTAAAATATGCCAATTCCTACCAACTTACACCAAACTAGGAACTTACTTCGTTGTGAGGTGCTTTGGCTCCACTACCTTCCAAGCTAGTAGTGAGTCATCCTATGATTTTTTTAGTGATAAAAGGATAGAAAGTGGCCACCAATGCCACTAGAAACACTAAAATTGGAATCCATTCCTTCCTTAAAGTCTACATCATTTTTTCTAGAACTTCTTAAGTCAATGAACCATCCAACGAAAGTTTAGACCATATTGATTATCTAAATAGACATCCACGACTTTGGATATTGTAGACATAGTGTTATTTACTATGGATTCAAACCTAGTAAACAATTTTTTGTGTGGGCCTTCATCCACCAAAGGTTACCAAAAACCTACACTCGAGATCTTCTTTGATGTCTTAAAACCTCCAACTTCCTCTTTGTAAGGTTGCACTATTGCATGATTGGTTGTTGTAATCATAGTCATGGTAGTCTCCTAGTGATTTCACTTTATTTCCCCCTCAACATCGGAATTACGTGAATTTTTGTGTCATCAAAGCTTAACAAATTGTTAAGGCAAGGGATGGTTCCACCTATCACATCCTCATAAAATCTTGCACAAAAACAACTTCAAATTCATCCATGGGTACCACTTTGAAACTAGTAGTTCCAATCTAGTGTCCAAGCTATAAGTTGACTCCTTTAGCAAAGCCAACCAACCTACCTGTGTTAGAGTTTACTACCTTGAAAAAAGACTGCACCAATTTCAACTGCACATTGAGTTTAACAACCACTACTTCCTACATAAAAATGTGGGTTGCACTATTATTAACCATCACCATAACTAGCTTATTCTTCAACTTGGATTGAACAAAACTAATATTTGTATAGTTCTACTCTTGGCTTGAACAAAACTATTATGTGTATAGTTCTACTCTTGTCTTGAACAAAACTAATATTTGTATATAAGTTCTACTCTTGGATTGCCTTAGACTTATTTCCAACTAAAGCACCCAAGATTTGCAACATGCCAAATGATGGTTGGATTTCTTACTCCATAGCATTGACCCTCATCTTCAATGGACATTTCTTATAATAATTCTAATTTGCAAAAATCCAACAAACAACAACCTTACTACTGTTTTTTTCTTAGATCCATATGATAAAATTATCATGTCCTTAGTGTTATCACATTAATATTTCCTTAATATGTCCAAAATCAAGAGGGATATCACATTACATTAGGTGGTTGACCACTATTCCATAGTGTGAAATCTATCCACAATGCATATTGCTTGCATGGATAAGTGAGTCGAATTAAGGTGCACCCACCTAGAGATTAATACCCTTCACTAAGTTGGGAATCCACGACATGCATGAGTGCCCCTACTAATATTGGTAATTTCACCCTAGTTGAATTGTGCATCCAAACTAAAGATATACAAATTTTATTTAGAACTTTGAATATAGAAAAAAAAAGTTCAAAAATCGGAACTAGGATGAGGATGGACTACTCAATAACAACACGTGCACATGAAACTGAAGGTAAAACCAAATAGGTACCTGTCATATATTTCTTCGTCGAGTGAGGAAAGATTAGGACAAATAGAGGGAAATGCGACTGCATCTAGTAGATATGATAAGCAAACAAGGACCAGAGGTGAAAAAGTCAGAAGAAAAATTTGTAGACACATGGAATTTTTCTTTCCGAAGGAGGATCATGCTCTTATGATGATGAGAGCATAGGAGACATAGAGGTACCACTCAGGTATAAGAATCTGGTGAAACAATGGGTACCTAAGGAATTACCTCCTATAGATGGTGACTTCATTGTAGACAATAGGACATATCACATTGCACCATCCTCCCTGCATGGCCTGGGGCTATTTTCCATGGATGGAATAATTGTAAAATACAATACAGTAACTGAATTGATGGACTATGTCAAATCGTATTACAGTTATAATGATTAGATGTGGTTGGTCCGGTACATGAGAAGTATGCAGAGATATGCACTCGCCGCAAATTATATACAACTAATAAAAAATGATAAAAATAAGGGAGATACTATCTATATTGATGGAAGGACTAAAGATTTTGAAAATATCGTAGGGTTTATAAACATCACATGACTCGGGACAAAAAACAAGAAACCAAATTTCATATATGAGGGATGCGAAGAGAATTTAGTAGTCCTGTGTGTAATAAAAAAGATAGCTCCAAAGGAGGATTTATTAGTGGATTACCATTTTAATCGAATAGAAATATCGACTAATAGTGTGTGAGTACTTATGCAACACCTCTTTAAGAAACCTCAACTTATTTCATTATATATTTTTTTATCTTTAACATTGCTTTAAATATTTTACAGTCCCAATTTTATAATAATGTGGGAGCTTGATTGTTAAGGTTGATTTTATTTAGGTGGCAATCCATTTTTTTGTTATCGTTAACAAATTTTTGAATATTTGGAGGTTCTAATTATATTATAATGTGGCAGGATGATCGTGGAAAAGGGTCGGCTGCAAAACATGTAAATGATTATCAATTTCCACTTTCATTTTACGTGAATTTTATTATTTGCTTATATAATTTTACTGAAATAACATTATTTTTGTTGAAATTATATGTAGTCAGCAAGCCATGTTGATCATGATTTCACCGATGAGGAGGGTTTGTATTCATTCCCTGATTCGATGGTATTAATTAAAAAAAGGATCATTAAAGAGAACAAGGAACTTGTTATCTTATTAGATCAAACTCCCGATGTCCTAGAAAAGATCAATCTCCTTATGTCAGAACTTAACATATATAAGGTAATAACCATAATTTAAAGTGTTTGTTTCTAATGTACTCATATGTTCAATTATGAAACTTTGTTCTTTAACTTTTACATTATCTCACAAAAAAAAAAATTCTTTTTTATAAAGAGATTTTTGGAGCTTGTTCAACCTAATGTTGGTAGTAATGGCACTGAAGAGACACTACAGAGTCCTGATGCGGGTGGTCATACAGTTGCTAGATTAATTTTTACTTCTCCATCTTCCACACCTAATTTAGATAGGAGCCATGACACGCACTGCTAGACATCCACACATCAGTCAGATTCTAGAGATGGTGACAGAGATGAGGCTGGTGATGTGGTTGACATGGTTGAATTTCTTGGAGCTAGACGTGTGACAAGCATGAGGACCCTTCCATGCACATTTTTGGTCAATGATAATGGAATTCCATTCAAACAATCAAGACTCCCAGGTAGTTTTAATTCATATTTTAATCATTTCATGTTGTCCATATAATACACAAATCATCTAAATTATTAATTTTAAATTAATGATCACATCTTTTTGTGTGTAGGAAATGACCATTTTTATAGGCACCTAGAGAGCAAGGCCTTGTTGATTTTTGTGGAAACCTTACGCGTTAGGTGGAATTTCTAGAATTCCAACCTCAAAAAGGAACTTATGGATTATCTTGAAGGCCTCTTTGGAGTAGAAATGTTCAATAAAAAAGAGGTCACCTCTATAGCGGGTGGATATTTAAAATATACGCAGGATGTTTATAGATGAAGCTTGGAAAGAAATCCTAGCTATGAGTGTGCTCCCTCAATTCCAGAGAGGGAGTGGAAGGCAATCATTGATGATGGAAAAGAGAATATTTTAAAAAAATTAGGAGAAAAAATAACTGGTACACCAAGGTAAATTGCAATATTTTGATTTCAATACCATATTTAATTTTCTTTATCTCTAAATAAATGTGTGGTTATATATAACATACTTCAAAATTTTGATGATAGGTTGTCTAACACTTCGAAGGCAACCAAAGAAAGGATTTCCAAACATGACGAAGACAATCTATGCTAGGGTGGTTACTCAAGGTTACAGTCACGAATCGTAAGTACCAAAACATATTAAGAATATTATTTGTATTTCCTTACAACATTAAGGTAATTGGAACCAAAAACATTAAAAAACATACCCTTATGCAATGCAGGGCGATGACTTTGGAACTGAAACCACGGAGGAAGACTTCCAATGTGGTTACAAGTACGGTTATAAAGTCATGGTTTATTGTAGGAAAATCATGGGGCAGACCCCAAGATCCAATTTGCGGGATAAGGTAAATAAAAATCAGTCCACACTAACCTTTCATTGCTTATAAAATATGTAAATGCTTGATATCGTCCATAATTTAATGTATTACTTTGTTTTAATCAGGGGAGCATCACTATCAACAAAACCATTATTACTGGACAATAGGGAGTTGATAGTGAAACACAGCCAAAAGATCATGGTGCTCCCCAGCAACCCCATCCCAGTGGGGTGCAACCCTAAGATGTTCCTGTGACTAAGGCCCACGATGGAAAAATGGTTGTATATTAATCATATACTTGATAATTATTTATTTATAAATTTTGTACTTATAAATTTTGACGTTTCAATGGTGGAGAATGTCATAGTATATCATCCTCGACATCAAGATCAAGTGAACAGGGAATCCATTCCAACGATGTCGACTAGAGGACCAGGTAAATAATTACATTGCAGAGGTTTTTTTTAATATTAATGAACTACTTCAATGATATTTAAAAATTGGCCATATGAATTTAATACTTTTTGTTTTTATAGGTGATGGCCCCTCAAAACATCATCCATTTCGTGTGTATAAGACTATATGTACTCGACGTGAAAGGATTGAAACAATATCAGCTGTTGAAGAGCACCCAGTCAATGAAGAAATGGAGATGGATGAATTACTTAAAACCTGGAAAACAAAAAAGAAGACTAAAATAAATTCATGATGTGTAATAATTTTATAAGACAATTAGATGTACATTATATAGCTAAACATGGAATGATGCATATAATGCATTGACATTATGGGTACTTTTTCATATGATAATATACACAAGGTTATTTCTATGGCTTGTATATATCTATGAATGTAATTTTGTTATACACTTAATGATAATTTCAACTTCTCTTAGACTTGGTATATATTGATTCAATACTCCTTGGTTCTATTGGTTCTATTGGCCTTGACATACAATTTCTGCATTAATTTGTGGCTCCATGGATATCATCCTAGCAATTTGAAGGAATTGGTAAACGTGAAATTTAAGAGATTGAATTGTTCAAGTTTGGATTTAAATTTTACATGATTGTTTGTTTGTGGGTTTCAAGAGTTCCAAACTTGTATCTCTTTGTCTTTTAAGAATGGTAATCTCTTTGTATTTTAAGATATAACATGATAATCCAAGCAAGACTTGGTGCCTTGTGCTTGGGCTATGGAGTCTAGGCAACAAATAGAACTTGAATATGCAATATGCAACTTCCAAAATATTGTGACATGATATATGAAACTTTGAAAGTCTTGTGACATGTGACATGTGGCAAGCATATTTTCCAAGCAATGTGCAAACTTTAAACTTGGTGTAACATGCAAAAATAAATTTTG
>JZKD02S2125837.1:166868-227870 GCA_000966675.3 Picea glauca
GCTGCTCACATTGGATCCAAAAAGCTTCGAGAATATCCAAGATTTCTTTACAAAATTCAAGGATTTACTGTCGCAACTCAAAGCTTGTGGGGTTGATAAATTGAAGGAGGAGAAAAAAATGGTTCTCACCATTATCTCCAAGCTTGGACCTGAATTCTTTGTATTCGTATCCACATTCCATACTGTCAGATTCTCCTTTGGATCCACCTAGAAGATGCCTTCTCTTGAGGAATTTATTGAATCCCTGACACAAGACCAAACCAAGCTCATCAACATGGGCACAATCAAGGGCCCAAGGGCACATGAACTCACTGTGCATGATGGCAGCCAAAAATATCAGAATTATAAAGATAAATATAAGAGGAAATCTCATGCACATACGAAGAAGGAAGGGTACACAAAACCCTTCACCGATGCCTCCGGATCCAAAGGCAAAAAGTGAAGAAAAGGAGAGAAATGCACGTACTGTCACAAAGGATTCCATTCGGAATCCACATGCATGAAAAAACAAATAGATATGATGTCTCAGATACTTCATCAAAACAACCTTGGAGATCGCATCCCCGAGGGTGCAAAGAAGAAGAAGCCAGAATATCCGAATTCCAAGAAAGGCAATTCTAGCCATGCCTTGATTGCAATCAACTCCTCTCCCGATGCTTGGATCATAGATTCAGGAGCATCACATCACATGGTTGCCTCAGAAGTAGTCTATTCTTCTTTGGATGCATGCAAAGGTCTTTCTATTCTGATGGAGGGAAACTCTTCTGTCGAAGTCACCGGCAAAGGAAGGATTGAACTCACCAACAGAAGCTTCGAGAATGTGTTGCTTGTTCCCAAGCTTTCTGTCAACCTTCTCTCTGTGTATCAAATGATGAATTTTGACACCGAAAAGAGAGTCATATTCACACCAAATTCCATGGACATCTACGACATGAAAACCAACTCCAAGGTTGCTATCGGTGAGGTAAATCATCAGTCTAGATTGTATACATTTTCTGAATTCATTGAACCTGATTCTGCTTTACTGCTTACTCATGCTGATGAAATTAGTAGGATGTGGAACGAAAGGTTTGGAAATTTGAATTTCAGATACATGCAACAGCTTAGCAAGCACATATTAGTTGATGGTCTACCAGACATCCATTTCTCTAAGGGAGTATGTGAGGGTTGTGTTCTCAGAAAATACCCTCAAGAGAAATTCGACAAAGGAAAGTCTCAGTGAGCTTCCGCACCTTTAGATCTAATCCATAGTGACCTCATGGGTCCTTTTACGCATCCATCGATCAGAAAAGTGAGGTTTGTTCTCATTTTTGTTGATGATTTCTCACGTTTTACTTGGATCTACTTTCTCAAGAAAAAATATGAGGTCTTTCAACACCTCAAAGATTTCAAATCTTTGGTTGAGACACAGTCCGGAAAGAAGATCAAAGTCCTCTGAACTGATAATGGGGGAGAGTATGTGAATCATGAGATTCATAATATTTTCCATGAGGAAGGGATTCAATTGCAACATACAGTTCCCTACACTCCACAGCAAAACGGAGTAGCCGAGCGGAAAAACAGATCTCTAAAGGAGATGGCATCTTGCATGTTGCATGCAAAGTCACTACCACAAAGACTATTGGCCGAAGCACTTAAATGTGAAACATACATCCAAAACAGATCTCCTCATAGATCTATCAAGGATAACACCCCCTACGAGGCTTGGAGTGGCCTCAAACTAGAAGTGGCCCACTTTTGCTTTTTTGGTTCACATGCATGGGCCCAGATTCCCTATGAAAAGAGGAAGGCACTTGATCCACAGAGCACTGAGTGCATATTTGTTGGATACCCCGATGGTGTGAAGGGATATTGGCTTATTGATCTTTCCTCAGACCGAATCATTATTGAGTGTAGTGTCCAATTCGAGGAAAGTGTCTCGCATGTACCTCAACAGTCGCATGCATACACCTTCACTCTTCCACCGGTCCGAGATGATGAGCATGCACATGATGAATATTCATTAGACAAGAGTTCTAATTCATAGGAATTAGATGATTCAGATTCAGAGTTAGTGCAGTCAGATGCAGAGTCAGAGCATCCAGATTCAGTTGCAGAGCCAGAGTAGAGGCCCAAGTGGGCACAGACTACTCTTCAGGATGCAGGGGATCTCGTTGGTGATCCAACCGATACTAGGAGGAATCAATCTGATTTCGAGGAGCCTCCTATTGCACTCACTGCCAATGAACCATTGCCTTCTAGGTGTCTTTTCTTGGTTCATTCTTCAGATCCACAGTCTTATGGTGAGGCTGCTAGAAATCCCTTTTGGGAATTTGCCATGCAGGAGGAGTACAACTCCCTCCTCGAGAACCAGACTTGGGATCTGGTTCCCCTTCCTTCTGGGAGGAAACTTGTCAGATGCAGATGGGTCTACAAGACCAAGAGTGCAGAAAATGGACAGATCAACAGATACAAAGCCAAGCTTGTCTCCAAAGGCTTTCAGCAGGTTCATGGTATTGACTATGATGAGACCTTCACTCCAGTAGAGAATATGGATTCCATTCAATTGGCCCTTGCCATTGCAGCAACAAAGGGATGGGAATTCCATCAAATGGACGTGAAGAATGCATTTATTCATGGTGATCTCTCTGAGGAGATATACATGGAGCATCCCCAAGGATTTATGCAAGAATCATCTTTGGTCTGTCGACTGAAGAAGTCACTTTATGGCCTCAAGCAGGCTCCAAGGGAATGGTATGCCAAGATGGACTCCTACCTATTGTCATAGAACTTTGTATGTTGTACATCAGACCTGAATGTATACATGCTCAGGATGGTTGATTCACTTCTAATTTTAGTTCTATATGTCAATGATTTGTTGATCACTGGTTGCTCGACTTCAGTGATAGCTGCAGTCAAGAGGATTCTTCATGATAGGTTTTTGATGACGGACATGGGTCCACTACACTTCTTCCTTGGACTTGAGATCAGTCAGGATGAATCAGGCATCAAACTGTCTCAAGCCAAGTATGCACGAGATCTCCTTGAGAGATTTCACATGACAGACTGCAAGTTTTCTCCGACTCCTTTCCTATCAGGAGTCAAACTTGAGGATGGCGTGGAGACTCCACTGGTTGAAAACACACTGTACAGATAGCTAGTGGGGAGCTTGTTGTATCTCACACTCTCCAGACCAGACCTCTCATATGAAGTTGGTGTAGTTTATAGGTTTATGTAGGAGCCGCATGAGCTACATTGGAAAGCTGCAAAGTGTATCTTTCAATATGTATATGGCACCATCACCTTTGGGATTCATTATGTAGGAGACTCTACATTAGATCTCATTGGGTTTACTGATTCTGATTGGGATGGCGATAACATTGATCGCAAGTCCACATCTGGTTACTCACTCAGTCTTGGTTCCAGGCCTATCTATTGGTCGAGAAAGAAGCAAGATTCCATTCCTCTATCTTCAGTCGAGGCAAAGTACAGAGGGTTAGTTAACATAACCATTCAGTCTATGTGGCTACACCATTTTCTCATTGAGTTGGGCATTTAGTTTCATCGGTCGATCGTCATCTGGTGTGACAACCAAAGCACTCTGAAGTTCTGCAGAGATCTAGTTCAGAGGCAGCGGATGAAGAACATTGCGATCCACATGCACTACATCTAGGACTTAGTACATGATGGGATCATCGACTTATAGTTATGTCCTTCAACATAATAGACAATCGACATTTTCACCAAGATCTTCACTGAGCAGAAATTCCATTCTCTGCGAGGTCGTCTTGGAGTGAAGGACACAATTGCCTAGCAACTGTAGTTCTTCATTTTACATACATTGTACCTTGAGGGGGGGGTTTTCCCATGAGGTTTTCCCTCTTTCCTCACTTTACTTTTAGTGTATCTTTTTTACTTGGGTACCTAACATGGCCTCGTTGCCGGGACCGAATCTTTATTTTCACCATAGTGATGTTCAGGGGGGGTGTTGGAGTTACTTCACACACACCTATGATTTCTTTTTCCTAAGGTTTTTATTTGTTTATTAGTCATTATCCAGTCTCCTATATTTTAGGAGAGAATATTCCACCTGGAGAATATTCTCTTTCAGTTCACACTTCAGTTTGACTAGTTGAGTTGAGTTTAGATGTTGCATTGGGATCATCACCATGCAACATTGGTATCATCACCATGCTAATTCGACCTTAACCTGGTATCATCACCAACGTGGCACATTAGCCTTGATTCCTTAAGTTAACTCCTCAATAATTTCTATTCAGTCAGTTAACTGAAGACTAGTTGACTAGCTAACTCAACTAGGTGGCAGTTCACTCCCGTAACTACCTCAGAGACTAGAATAGGTGGTAGTTCACTCCCATAATTGTTGGTGTGTGTCCATATCACTCTAGACCACCACTATGGTGACTTGGTTCACCTCAAGTCGAACTCATTGAGTTATACAAAGTATATAATGTGTAAATTATTCATTATTCACAACGGTTAATGAGAATTCTTTCCATTCTTTCTCTCCTTCTTCTTCTTTTCCAATTCTCTCTGCAAATGTGTGTATCATTGTTTAGCTAGATCTATTTTGTGCAGGTCAACACATTTACAATCTCAAGGTCACTCAACAGACAAAGTTGAAATTGAAGAAACAACAACTCTCAAGGATTTAGATTTGGACTTTGTCTTTTACCTTGAACCATCTCGATGTCATATCAAATTTATGCTTTTTACTCTCAAAATTATAAAAAGATATCAGTCTCTAGATTGGTATTCTCACCAAGTAGGAACACAAGAGTTGGATATGCTTCTTTCCTTCAAGGCTTGAGTTCTTTTGTGTTTGCAATGCTTGGTTATCAAAATCCAATTGAATAAAACACACACCAACTTTGTTTGGGAAAACAATCCCTCATGAATGAACAATCCCATTTCCAAGTCCTTCATTCACCTCTCTCTTTTCAAAAAGGCACATTTAGTTGGATACAAACATGAAGTAAAAGGTTAAATGGAGTGATAGATTTCTAAGCTCTTATTGTACAAAAATGGTTGTAGCTTGGAAGTGCTACACTCATAGAGGTATGTGCTAGCTCTCTCCATAATCTTATGAAACCCAACAATACAATTGTCATCAACACCCCAACAACAAAATATACAAGGATCTAGTATCAAGAATTAGTGAGCTGCTCCAAGATAATAAATTTTATTCCAATAACAAACACAATATGTCACTCCAAGAGATAAATATATTTACATAGACTAGAACACTCAATCTCTACTCAACCTTTATTCTCCCAGCATTGAAACACATATGTCTCTATCCCAATTCAGAGCAACAATCATTATCGTAATGATATCATATTTCTTTGTAGTGTTTGGATAACCACGAACTTATCTCAATAAACCAATACCCATTCTTATCATTGACATGTACATAGGCTTCAAATTAGTTTTCACCAACCATTAGAATATAATTCACAATACATCCACAAGTTTCTTGTTCTTTTAATTAAAATCCAATACAACTTATATTCCATTAATTTAACATAAATGAGATGTCACACAATGAAATAATGTTTACTCTAGAAACCCAAATGGGAAAAACAAATTTCAATGGTTACTCAATTCTCATTTTGAGAATCTTTGGTTACAATGTAACTAATGGATCTTTGTCCATACTTTCCTCTTTTGCAAAAATATGCTTTGAGAGTCATGTCGCAAGGACGAATATGTGATCTTGGGGTTAATGGGAAGGCCAAGAGACCGACCTTTTAGTTCCCATTTCTCTCTCTCTTTTTTGCTCCTATTTTCATTTTTCTATTTTATTTTGTTTTACTTTTCTTTCTTTGTCTCATTTAATTTATAAAATTTGCATTTTCCTTTATTATATAACCTTCAATAATTTTTAAATTACACTTGTAGGTATTGATTCTTACAATCACTCCCATGTTCATATCCATTTCAAATCATGCCTCCCCATTGAGAGGATTTTGGTATCCAAAATATTAGAGGACCAATCTAGAACAATGTGCCATCTTTATGTTTCTCTTAAACATGGATCTAAATATGAATGTTGGATTTCGTTAATGGATCTAGTTCTTGCTATGGATTTATCTCTAGTTTCTAAATTTATTTTTCCTTCATTACAAAAGTATCCTCATTGACTCTAAGCTCTAAGGAATATTAAGATCCAACTCTTCACTCAGAATTCATTCCCATCTTTAGAGTGCAAGTCTCTTTCATTTTCAGACTTGGATACAATCTATCTTGGAAGTTAATGAATCCAAGTAGAATTATGGTTTTATTGTTCAGTGTGACTCCAACAATCTATTCTATCATGTAGAAATTCCACAAAAGGATGTGTGAATGACCTCCTTCTACTAGGACCAATTGGTTCCTAGCATGGAAACAATTTTCTTCTGTTGGACATGCTTACCAACACTCTATCCATGCGACAAATTCACTTGGAGGACCTTCTTAATGTGCAATTATAGCACCTTGTTTCACCCAAAATAGTTGACAAATCCTACAAATGTATAATTGTAGGTGACATTCATCAATAGGCTATAGTCTTGAGGATGAGGGTGTTATCACCTTAGAATTTCTCACTTGCACCATTTTTAGTAGTTACACATGAATACATCACAATTGGCATGCATAACCCTCATTTGAATCCCCTTTCCATCATCAAATGACCTCAAACTTGCTGGAATCGACCTAGTTAAACCTTGAAATTGACCAAAAGAGGTTATCATAGATATTTCCCCCATTATGCGCGTTCATATAGTGTATATATACCACCCAAAAGTTGTGCTTCCCTTTAAAATAACTAATTTTGATTATTTATGACCCCCATCAATGCACTGCTATTGTTATAATGAGATGTTAATTATATGTGAAACCATGTTAAACCCTAATTGCTATTTTTAACTTTGATCTAGTCATATTTAAACATTGTAAAGAAGGTCATGTCAATGCAGTTATCCACTACACAATGAGAATTGATTCCTGACCTGTCATTGACAAGAGTTATGACTTATGGAAAAGGATTGCTTTTTCTTTGTGTGCAACTTTTGATTCATAATCTGGATAGTTAAATAGACTATTGTGTCTTGGTTCTCCATGTGCCCTGCCAGATATAAATTTAAAATTTTCATTTATTGTGGAAAATATCAATTTATTATTTATCTACAACTGTCAGTGTCCTTGAATTGTAAATGGAAACCACCTAAACAAGGAAACATGGGCTAGAAATCTTACAGAAAACAACACAAAATGTGGGAAACTCTAGGAAATGGGGAAGTCTCAGGAAATAGGAAAGGAAACTAACATCAGGAAATAATATCTTTGACTTTTTAGACTATTGTTTCACCATTCATCCACTTTAGTATACAAGTTGCATAAAAATCAGATGCCTAGATGATAGAATTGTCATTGATTTCTTTCATATCACATTTGAAATATCAAATCGTTGTTCAGATTCATATCAAAACATAGGTTAAAAAATATAAAAGGTGAAAATAGAGCAGGAAGTTGTGCGCTAGTATCATAAGTACAACAAAATGACTAATGGAACCTTTGTGAATTAGAGAACATTTCCCTCCTTATGCTTAAAAACACCACTATTTTTAAATGCTTGGTTGTTAATTGTTTTCACTGTATATAGTTTTTTATATGGTTTAGTATTTCTTAGGGTATATTGTAGTTCAATATTGTACTTGTGTTTTATTAGTGAATTTTTATTAATGAATATTATAGTTGTTTGGAATTTTTTTTTGCCCAAAAATCCTTTTATAATTGGCTCAACATACTGTGAATAAGGGCATCAATTTTATTTTTTAAATAAATAAATATATGTCGTCGCAAAAGCGATGTAATTGATATACAATCGATAAAAAATTGTATAGAAATTTTGTCGCAAGATGCGTTGTACTCATCGCTCTTTCAACAATCCCTTCGATAGTTGATTCGCCACAAGATTGTTCAGCTTCTCACTCTTGTGACAATCTCCCTATATTTTTTCTCATGCGATGATCTACCTATATTGTCGCTCTTGTGATGATCTCTCTAAGTTGTCTCTCTTGCGATGAATTCCCTAGCTTGTTTCTCGTGCAACTATATCCCTACCTTGTCTCTCTTGTGACAATTTTCATCGCTAGTCGCTCTTGTGACGATTTCCCTTCCGTGTCGCGCTTTCGACAATTTCCCTACTTTTTCTATCTAGCGACGATACCCCGTCTTTTTCAGTCGTGCGATGGTATCTATTCTTTGTCTCTTTTGTGACAAATTCCTAGTGTCTTTCTCTTGCGAAATTGTTCCAGGTTCGTCTCACTTGACGCGTCATGTGAAGCGACATATGGGAGACCCAAGATTCACCACAATATCCATGACATAACGTCGCAAGAGCGTCGAAATAGCCATCGCAAAATCACCCAAATTTACTGGTGTATGTCCCCACTTCCCTTCTCCAGGACCTTGTTCTGTTTGTTTTCTTGGGGATCTAATAAAAAAGAGTCCTCTCCTGGGTGGAGGTTGAGATTCCTTCTTAACTAGTGAGACATGGCCCTATTTACATCCCTTAATTTGGAATTCAATTGTTTTTCCTTCCTCAAAATTTTCATCTAGGGTATGCTTGACAATCCTTTTTATAAACATGGAAATAGAAGTAGGGAGAGCATTATCATATACTTCAATTTGTAACTCTAGAGTGGGTTTAGCTTCGGGTTGAAATTTGTTTAGGATAGTGGTAAATCATTGATTGAAGTCTTTAACCTTTTATTTTGAAATCATGGTGGCGACGAACAAATCATCCATTAAATCTCCTATAGTTGTTTCCTCTGCAAATTTGTCTAAAAAATATTTTTGAAACTTCATCCAACTAGTTATGGACCCTACATGCAAGTTAAAATACCACGTGGAGGCTGAATTTTCAAAGGTATAGGGAAAAAGCCTACATACTACATCTCATGTTGGAAATTCATCAGTATAATATCTAGTATGAACTTTTTAATGCACTCTTAAGGAAATCCAGAGGTTTCAAGGTCAAACTTAGGAAATAAATTTTTTGGATGTCGAGGGAGGTTATGTACCTGTCCCGGTATTGCCAGGGCATCTATGTAAGACCAAGATTTATTATTTTGAGGTGGGTTTCCGCTTTATTCATTATTCTCATTGTTATCCTCCATGTTGTCCGACTTCGAAGCTAAGTGATCCGAGTTAAACCCTTCCTCGTCATATTCAAAATTGTCAGGATTAGAGTAGTTACCAGCTAGGGTTTTGGGTATCATATTAAGGGGATGTTCGATCTTGGTGAGGGAGAAATCTATCCAGTGTTCTACTATGGTAACAAAAACCTGGTTGGGGGTGTCGACCACTGGTCTGATTACTTTTTTTCTACGATGGAGTAATGGATCTAAGGGTGATGATACAATTTGTTAGGTGTAAGCTCCTGTTATTCTTCTGAACTCGTTCAACTCCTCATGGGGAAGCGTGTAAGGTATTTCAGGGAATAAATTTTCTTCCTCTTGTTGGGGGGAGTTTTATCCAAATGGATATTGGTGGACACCCACCTTTTCCAACTGGCTCAAAATAGTTTTCTGGCAATTTTGGTAATGTACTATTTTTAGCAGTTTTCACTTCCGGAGCCGTTTTAAGGCCCTAAACGATGTTTTTTTTGGGAAAATGGGTTTGCAATATGGAGGTTCCTTCAATATTGACTCTAAACTGAATCTCCCATATGATACCTTTCCAATGGGCTACCATACTCCTAAAACATAGATCGTATCCAAAATTTATGACCCCGGGAAGTTGATGTACTAACTTACCCGAACAGGGCCCACATGACTTTTGGCGCTTCATCTCCTAGGGTTAGGTTTTTGGATGTCTAGGGTTTTTTAAATTATTTATTATTTTAAAAAGGGCTTCAGAGCCTTATTGTAATCATCTTTTGGTGAATGAGCATAATTGTCACATCTGTTCTCAGAGATAAGCTGCCACCATTCCAACAAGCTTGTTTCCGCTGCATTTTATAGTTTTCATCTTATTTCGTTATTGAATAGAAAACCAGTTTTACTGTATCTCTGTTATTTTGTGTTAAGCACCTATTAATAATCTGTATTCATTTCATTTTGTTCATAAAATATGGATCAGTGGTATTAGAGCGGTCTACTCCTTGTCGTCTTAATGCATGTCCCCAACGAGGTAGGAGTACAAAGAGTTGGGTCTCGAGCTTGTTTCTCATGAGGACAAAAGCTATCGCATGCCAAAGAAACCTCTCATGGAAGGAGAAAAGAAAGATGGCAGGACAGGAGATCCTTTCAAACTTTTGATAGAGGAAGCTCTCATGCAATAGAGGAACGAGATGATGGATAGTTTCATGCAAATCCTTCGACGACTACCAAAAGGTGATGCATTTTCTTCGAATGGAGGCGCCACCCCCTTCAAGATACAAATAAACTTGGATATTCCTATATTTGAAGGTCATATAGACGCAGATACTGTAGAGAAGTGGTTGAATCTACTAGAAGGGTATTTTTCTATTCATAAATTTTCAAATAGAGAAAAGATTACTTTTTCGCTCCTCAAAGTCATTCCCCATGTCAAAGATTGGTGGGAAAATTTCTGTGAGAAAAAGGAAATAGAGGAACCCTCATTATTTTTAGTCATGACCACCTGGGAATCCTTCAGGGATTCTATTAAGGAACAATACTATCTTGTTAGAAGTTATGACGACCTGTATACCAAATGGACCACACTGCGGCAAGAAAGAGAACAAGCAGTGTCAGATTTCACAAATATATTCCATACCTTGTGCACCAAGATGGGTATCAAATATTTAGAGAGACATCTGGTGCTAAAGTATCGTGGTGCTTTGCATAGATACATCCAAACTAAAATGGAATTTATGGACATCTCATCCTTGGGCATGGCCTACTAATATGTTGTCAAAATCGAGCAAATGCTCAAACAAAAGATGCGACAATTTGGGCCTGGGAACCCCTCACAAAAAAATCCAGGAAAGGGCAGCCCCAACCCACATAAAAAAGGACAGAGAAAATATGGACAGTATCAGGACAACCATTCCAAGCCGCAAGAAAATAAGGACACTAGAAAGACAAAGAAACATACTGGGAATTGTTGCGACTTCCATAAGAGCCCTTGGCATAACACTGCTGACTACCGCTCAAAGCAGTCGCTGGTGGCCGAAGTGAAAGCCTCTGAATCAGATGTGGATTCTGAATCTGAGCTAGAAATAGAAAGGGGAAGATGGATCATTGATGTGGAACCTAGTGCCACCATTTCTACCACCAAGCTCTAGCCTGGTAAACCAAACAAGCCAAAGAAGGAGAACGCCTCTTCCATTCACAAATGTGGGTAAAAGGCACCTTGTTGCACTTCATCTATGATAGCCGTAGCTAGAAGAACCTCATCTTAGCAGAGGTCATCAAGCGGTTGGCCCTACCAACAACAACACACCCTCAACCCTACACCATTGGCTGGCTCTTCCAAGGAAGCGATCTCTGCATCAACCAACAATGTCGACTTTCGTACGACATCAAGCCCTTCAAAGATGAGGTATTATGTGATGTTTCTCCTCTCGAAGTTTGTGATGTTCTTTTGGGCCAACCTTATTTATGGAAACATCATGTTGTATATGAGTCTAGGGCTCGTAGTATTATTATTACTTTGAACAAGAAATTGTATAGGATAACCGAGGCAATCCCACCTAGTGTTATTTCCTTGATCTCTGCTAAGCAATGAAGGAAGGTCATATCTTAGATGTGGAAGTTTGTCTTCTTCATGATTCTCTCTCAGAATAAGTGAAATATAAAAGCCACATCCAGGGTCTCTATGGCTGACCTCTCCACACAGCAGAAGCAAGTAGATAACATTGTTGAAGAATACTCATATATGTTCTCCTCACCTACAGGGGTACCTTTGCACTGCCAGGTCAAGCACCCCATCAATCTAACCGCCGATGCACTTTTTCCCAATGGGCCAGTCTATTGTCCCTCTTTGTTATATAATGAAAATATAAAATGACATATCTAAGAACAACTCCACAAGGGGCACATTTGTCCCATATCATCACCTTCCGGGAGCCCAATCGTGTAAGTACAGAAGAAAGATCTAACATGGAGACTCTGTATTGATTACCGAGCTCTCAATAAAATAATAGTTAGAAATCGATACCTGATTCCCCAAATGGATGACCTCCTTGATCAACCCACAGGGTCCAAATACTTCAGTAAGATTGATCTGAAGTCTGGCTACCACCAGGTCCCGATAAAATAGGCAGATGTATGGAATATCGCCTTCAAGTCAAAGGAAGGCCTTTTTGAATGGTTGGTCATGCCCTTTGGTTTGAAAAATGCTCTAGCCACTTTCATGAGGATGATGAAAGATATCCTGCGACCATTCACCAATACTTTTGTAGTGGTGTATATGGATGACATTCTAATTTACAACAAGACTTGGGTTGAACACTTGCAACATATTCATTAGGTTCTACACACCCTGTGGCAACACAAGCTAAATGCCAACTTGGAAAAATGATCCTTCGGCATGGACAGGGTCCATTACCTAGGATACATCATTGATCAACATGGCGTACATGTGGATCCAACCAATATCCAAGTCATCCATGACTAGCTAGTCCTAACCACACTCACTAAGCTTCGGATCTTCTTGGGCATTGCCAATTTATACCAGAGGTTCGTGTTGGGATTCTCCCATATTGCATGGGTGCTCAACCAAATAAAAAGGGGTGGTGGTAAGGAGAATTTTTCATGGTGATGGTCCCAACAACAAGCATTCGATGATTTGAAGCAACGATTGTGCTCATCCCCAGTACTTTCACTACCATACCTACAACATCCCTTTGAGATCGAGATATATGCTTCAAAATATGCTATGGCATCATTCTCACTCGGCACAGCCACCCCATGGGCTATCATAGTGAGACACTGTCAGATGATGTCCATAAGTACTCTAAATGGGACAAATAAATGTACTCCATTATGCAAGCCTGCCGCCAGTGGAGACATTACAGTCTTGGGAAGGAGACATTCATCCACACTAGAGATAAGCCACTGTAGTTCATGCAGACATAGGGAAAATTGTAGAATGACCGCCATCAAAAGTGGTACACATACTTGCAACAATTCCACCTCAACATCAAGTATAAAATAGGAAGCATCAAACGTGTCACTCATTTCCTCAGCAGATCACCAGTCACAACATTCAACACGGTGCTAAACTCTTGTGGCCATGAGACCTCTTGATGGCCCCAACTCTATGAGATAGACCCTCACTTCACCACCACCTACCAAATGTTGGGTGAAAATGTAGTTGTCGATAATTTCCATATTCAGGATGGGTTGTTGTGTCGTCTGGGCCATATCTGTGTTCCATCAAATGAGTGAGTGAAGATTATATGGGAATCCCACTATAGTCGGGTGGAAGGACACTTCGGCATCAAAAAGATAGTGACGATGCTACAAAAACATTTCTATTGGACGAAACTTCGATAGTAGGTCAGCAAGTATATCAGGTCCTACATTTCCTGCGCTTTTGCCAAACCGACCACTGAGAAACAGGGCCTATACACCCCTCTTCCTACTCCTGAAAGACCATGGGAATCCATATCAATGGGCTACATGTCATTCCTCCCATCCACCAAGTGGGGAAATGACTTTGTTTTTTTGGTTGTTGATCGCTCTTTTAAGATGGCGATTTTGGTTGCCTACAAGAAGAGCATCACAGCAGAGGCAACTGCTAATCTCTTCTTTGAACGATTCTAGGTACATTTCGGAATCCCACAAACCATTGTCTCAGATCAGGATAGTCAATTTCTCAACACAGTCTGGTCGAGCCTCTGGTAACGTTTGGACACCAAGCTCACCAAATCCATGACCTTCCACCCCCATACAGATGGCCAAACCGAGGTTGTAAATCGAATGATTGTGCATATCATTTTCATGTATAATTCAAACCACCCTCACACATGGGATGAGATCCTTCCCTATGTCCATTATAGCTAACACCGATCCCTTCATAGCTCAACCGGGCATATCCCATTTTAGGTGGGGTTGGGATTCCAACCATTGGGTCACATAGATGTTGCACTTCCCCTTGTGGTTACCTCAACCGACTCATCTTCTACTCCAACTGAAGCTTAAAAATCCACCCTGTTCATTGAGCAGATCCAACACATCCACCAATAGGATTAGGATATCCTACAGAAGTCCAATGACAAGTAAAAACAACACCATGATCAACATCAGGTGCCACATAAGTTTCAGGTGGGAGAAATTTTTTTGTTGCACTTGCAGAAAGAATGCCTTACAAGACCCCATCGGAATATTTTCCCAATCCGTTATGGGTCGTACACTATCACCAAGGCTATGGGGGATAATTCTTTTGAGCTCAACCGTCCTCCTTTCCTTGGTCTGCACCAAGTGTTCAACGTGGATCTCGTTCACCCTTATTTCCCACCATTATTGGACACCTCAGAAGTAGCAGAACAATTGACACCAATAGAGATCAACCCTGACTGCATACAAGAGGAATCCAATGATAATATTGTGGACACACAAATCAAGGGAACTCGACAACAAAGGATCCAACTTTATTGAGTCATCAAAGTAGGGCATCTTTTGCACCAAGGCAAGTGGCTCACCCGGGGCCAAATTCAACAGAAATTTCCTCATCTGATCGGGGACCTCAACGCAATGGATACCATTTCTTCCTAAGGAGGGAGGATTTATCCATATGGATATTGGTGGCCACCAAGCTTTTCCAACTGGCTCAAAACAGGTTTTTGGCAATTTTGGTAATTTACTATTTTTAGCAGTTTTCACTTTCAGAGTTGTTTTGAGGCCCTAAAGGATATTTTATGGGAAAAAAGAGTTGAAATATGGAAGTTCCTTCGATATTTATCCCAAAATTAATCTCCTTTATGATACCTTTCCAATGGGACATCATACGCCTAAAATGGATATCGTATGCAAAAGTTACGACCCCAGGAAGTTGATGTACTAACTTACCCAAACGGGGCCCACATGACTTTGGGTGCTTCATCTCCTAAGGTTAGTTTTTTGGATGTCTAGGGTTTTTAAAATTCATGATTATTGTAAAAATTCCTTCATACCCTCATTCTAATCATATTCTGGTGAATGAGCACAATTGTCACATCTCTTCTCAGAGATAAACCACCACCATTCCAACAAGCTTGTTTCCACTGCATTTTACAGTTTTCATCTTATTTCATTATTGAATAGAAAAGCAGTTTTACTATATCTTTGTTATTTTGTGTTAAGAACCTATTAATAATCTGTATTCATTTTGTTCTTCTCAAAAAATCTGGATCATAGTTACTCGTTTCAGGATTACTCAGTGTGTGTGGGTTGTCTTGATAATGACTAGCCATGCATGTGGGTTGTTTTGAATCTGTAGGCTATGTGAAATATTGTATCAGAAATAATGTTAGCCATTCATTCATTCAGGCCCTCCTTCTAGCACCAATTCTATTAAGGGGTCCTAAATCCCTATAACTCAACATTAGGAGACAAACACGCCACGAAGGCCCAATTAGACTCTGTTGCGTTTGATAGTGGAATGGTTCTCCAGATATTTCGATCTAGACAAATAATCAATGGGATTTATGTAGTGACTGACAAGATACCTTTTTATGAAAGTTCCTCCTTCAGTTTAAAATTTCTCTTTTTTTCTTTTCTCTTATTAGATAAGTCTGATTAAAAGATGTGTGTTGGTCTAAACTAGCTGGTAAAAGGGGGGTTCTTAACTACTAATAAAGGTTGATCTTGGGATAACCCTTGTGCTCAATCATACAAACAAATATATTCACACCTGTGACAAGCCTAGTACTAATACATTAACTTGCTGACATTTCAATTATTTACTGAGATACAATTATCGAAAGAAAACATACATGCAATAAAATGATGGCAAGAAAAATAGTTTCCTCATCTCTAACATTAATCACACATTAACATAACGATTTTATTTCATCATTGGAGACAAGAAATACAAAAAATATTGAAACAACTAACTTATCAATAGATTCAAAAAATCTTACTCATTAAAACATCAATTCATGAAATAAAGTCAAAAGTAATTCCTCCTCAAATCCAATCACACACGCCTTTGATAAAAAAACATAAGTTTGTCTCCGGTCCTAAACATGACTTCTCAATTAAGGTAGTTTAGAAATAGTTCTTTACCATTCCAAAAACGAGGGTCTTTGCAAAAACCATCCACCTTTGATAAAATTTCAATCCTCTTATTTATAATGAATCATTAACTAAAAATAGCTATTAAAAGTGCAAGCAAAGTAAAAACAAATATTGCCACATGTCACATTCATCTCTCTATCTTCTAAGAATCATCAAATAGTTTTACTGGAGTGGATGAATCTTCTCATACTCTGACCACTTAATGAAGAGTTCCTCGCATGTGTGGGCATATAGGAACCTATGCTGGTCCATCGAGGCTGAAAACATTTATTTCACTTCTATTGTCCATGCTCTGTACTTGATTATTTTAACAATTAACCGTTGAAACACTTCTTAATCCTTAATTGGATGCTCCATCAACTGTTTTACTTGACCTGGCACCATGCTCACCATGTTTTCTATCTTTGTAGTCCATGTTGAGTCTTGTTTTTCATGTTGCTTGACTATGTCATGAAAGTTGACAAAGTCCTCAGGTGATCCAAATTCTAGGAGTCAGATACCTTTAATCTCCCTATTAATATTTTCCCATCTCTTTTCGCAATCGACCCACTTCTCATGAATCTGTCGTTGTAGCTCCTGGGCCATTTTCACCCAGTATTTGGACTCTTTCCTTATCTGATCAATGTTGCTATCTCTTGGCACCCAAATGATGTGCTCTTGGATGTCTTGGCCCTTTTGAAATGCATTGATGTAATCTATCATTTCCACTGCTTGATGATCCTTTTCATACCACCTCTCCACGTCCTTGTAGGTCGCTAGTGCCATAAGAGTGTATTCTTGAAAGTTGGCTATACCTATAGTGAAAAGGTGTCATTCATTCGTGAATTTGGAATAATTATCTTGGAAATCACTTCTCAAAAACACTGTAGATTGTGTGGAGTCCTGATAGTATTTTTCCAAATGGCACAAATGATCTAATTCCTTAAGCGAAGCGACCAACTTCTTTTCATCCGTTATTTCTCTATCTAGTGTGGCATCTTTGATAGCCATCCCTATGCTGATAAGCTCAGATGTCTTAGTGTGTTCTATTCTAAGAAACTAGTCCTCTATGGTGATGAGAATTGAACTATCCAACGTAAGCCTCCTCTTCTTAGTGGTTCTATTCATGATGGCTTTTCTCTTTCAGTCATAGGAGATTGCTTCTATATCAACTACCTCATCAACCAGTTTGGGAATTTGTTGTTCTCACTAGGTTAGAGTATTTCCCAAGCTCCCGACTCTGTGTATCTATTCTATAACAGGTTCCTGAACTTCTTCCATATGTCCCGATGGCTCGAACTCCATTTGTTTCTAATTGGTTGGTGAGGTATCATCCAAAACTAAAGCAACAGAGGTAGGTTCGGTACTTGGTAATTGGTTGTATATGTGTCAATTTCTTGTTATGAAAATTCCTCTTTCTGACCTCCCTATCCTAACTCATCCCTCGATCTTTCTATTGGGGTTCCCGGCAGGTTAAGTAGCTCAATGTCTAGGGAACTTTCAACCTCATGGTCGTTGTGTGGAAGGCTTTGAATTGGAGCATCAAGACCTGGGGTAGATGTTATCTTAGGTTCCCTTTACTTTGTAATATTCATTGAAGTCACTAGGGAAACCTACAAACTCCCTTAATCATCATAGATGTTTATTAAGTAAGACAAGGGGTTAGGTACACTTTTCCTACCCAGTGTCCTCTATATCTCAGGTTGGGTTGAAATTCCCCCTGGTGATCTGATCTGTGGTGATGGAACTTCATGGTTTTCAAGCCCGATGATTTCTTCAACTTGTATTGGCTCTAAGCCAATTGGATCTCCTCTACTTGCGATTGGGTCATCAACGAGAATCCTCAACATTTCGACAAGATCAAGATCATTCTGCAACTGATTGATGATTCTATGTGCCCCCTCTTGCAAGATAAATCCTCTTCTTTTTGGCTCTATAGTTTATGTCGCTCTGATCTCTTATTGAACTCTAAGGTCCTCTTGAGACGAATTCTCTATTGTTTACACTTGTTCACCCATGATCATGGCCTTCAACCTGGTCATATTTGGGTTGGCCATCCTCCATACTACCTCCTCCCAGTCCTGAGCTCACTCTATAAAAATTTTATCCTCAAATTTATCATGCACGTATGGCCAACAGGATGATACTTGTGAAGCATGTTGGAGGACCAGGCATTTAGGGTCGTTCTTGCGGAATCATCATGTCAGGAACATGAATTCAAGTTGGATCATCCTTTGTTATTTGTCTTAAGAAGTGTCCTTTAACAAATAAAACCCCACATGGAAACCATAAGGTATGAAAGCCCACTTCTTGTCCTTAACTAGTGTGGTGTTATAGCCTTTCATGATGGTATGATAGAATATTTATCCGAAAATGAGTCGGTCAGGGATGTGAGCAGGGAGTAGATGCGGTGCTCCGGTGGCCCCGAACACCCTGATATACATTGAGAGTTCATCAAAATACCAGTGGCCTACCTTTGCTACCATTTTCTTGGCTATTGGAGATAATCTTGGGCATTATTTTTTAAATATAATAAAATGAATATGAGAGATGAATTCATCGAAAATGAGTGCATAGGATGTTTTGTACATGTTCTCACAAAATATGCTGAAATAAATGTGAATAGGGAGCTACGCAACATACCAACTTAAATTCATTCCGACAAAGAAATTTCTTGCACAGATCACATCGAGCAGGTACGAGGCCATGTGGAAAGATGGTGCTTCCCCCTCTTTTGGTGTCTGAACCTGCTATACACATATGCTCAATTGTTTGGAAATTATCTTTCCCGAGTTGAAGTTGCTTCTGGAGATCGCCACTGTGTATGCCAAGGGCATCCATGCTTCTAAAAACATGGAGCATTCCTTCTCTCCATACAATCGGCATATGAGATCCATCAAGTAGATGTACAGGTCCCTCAGGTTGATTGTTCCATACCAGCCACTGCTCTGGTTTGTAAAACTTTTTTCCTCCTTCCACCATGAGGCCATCAATTGGTTGGTGTCATGGAATTCGTAGAACTTCACCACGAATTTTGTGTTTAGTCGCTCCTTTGGGTCTCTGATTTTGTAGTACTTATGGAATTTTGACGGGAGGAAAAATATGACACACCCACCATTCTCATTGTTGATCAATCACTTCTACACATCTATATGGTCGATTATCCACTTCAAAACCTCTATGCAAGGGAAAACTGGGGTTTTGTTGTCTACCATGTGTAAATATGACTATCGGATATTCGAGAGCACCTGGTCATCAGGCACTCTTACATCTAGGTCACTATGTGGGATATATTCTGGGTACTCCTCCTGACTGATTTTGTTTAAAAGGTCACCCATTGTGGGGGAATTACCTGGTATCCAATGCTTGCTTCTGTATCAGTAAAGACTGGAAGTTGGAAAAAGGCTTTCTTCATTGAATTTTTAATGACCGGATCTTCCCTGTGAGTGTAATCCAACTTCCTCGTAGTACCAAGAGAAGAAACTTCACCTGTTTCAACTTCCTTTAGCTTGGGTGCTCTCGGTGAGCATCTGGTGGTTGGATTTCTCAGTGGAATTTTACCTGCAGCTAAAAGACAATTAGAGACCATGTCAGAAATCATATGCATATATATATCATGACCTATGAATTGATAAACTTGAACACATACCTCTGCATCTTGTTTAACCTTGTTTTGATCATCTGAGGATCAACACAGTCTCAAGATGCTTAATTTGCTTCTTCCAATGCTATGGAATTAAAACTTTTGCACAAAATGAGTTTGTTCAAAACCATTCTAGATATTTAAATAGGGATGAACTTACCTTGGCGCATCAACCATTCAATTCAGGTTATGAGTGTATCTTTATTAAATTTTTCGCCAGATCTTCAAAGACGTTTAAAATTAAATTGGATCGTGGGTTGACAATGTGGGCACGGGTTGTAACATGGCCTATCCCTGATTTCAAATTGTTGTTGTTAAATCGACGCACGATGTAGCAACAAATGTGGGATGAAGCATTAAATCGTCTATTAAATGTCATAATATGATCGTATCTAATTGAGAAAACATCCAACTCTTTCACTAGTCCAGTTGGTGAGTCAAGGGTCAGGATTATGCTTCAAACACTTTTCTTTGATATCCTCTTGCAAAATATCCAATGTCGATCGATCTTTCCATACATAGATGATGTGGAAAATCCGACTAGGAGGTGTGACTAGGACCTAGGGAACCTTAATATGACTCAAAATGAAACTAGGTCGTATGACACCCTTACGTGATAAAGACACATGGAACTCGAGACCAATGTCTTCATTTACTCGTGTTAATCGAAATCATGAATTTACTTAAGCTACATGTTCTAAAACCGAATCCTATATTGTCGATGCCAAAAAGTATTAGGGATCGACGATTGATGATAAACCTACCCATTTTCTCCTGGATCAAATCTCTCACAAAGGTCCCAATGTCGAAAGTGTATTGGTGATCGATGATCGGTGATATGTTTATCACAGACAAAAATCAATTTTTTAACCCTTCTATCTTTTCCCGACCTCGATAAATCGCATCAGTCATTGACTATCGGTGATGTATTTACGAATTTTTTCCATGTCGATTCTTCCCGTATTTTTTCGACGTCGATGGGGATCGACTATCTCATGAATTTATGTGGAGAATAACTTTATTCAAACCAACTCCACATCCTACCAAAACCGATTATGCATTCGCAATCAATGACTATTGTAACTGTGTGGCCACTTTACCTTCTTGAATTTTTCCAACGCCAAACACAAGCGCGTTAGGTGAAATGTTAGCTATAGATTCTTAGTTAGGATTTCAGGTTATTTTAGACACAAGGTTTCATGTAAAAATTTCAAACAAACCGGACTTGATTGAAAAGATTCATGAAAAAAAAACAAAGATAAACCATTCCCCAAAGTGAAATCAATTTTAACAGTAAAATAAAACAAGTAGTAACCAAAAAGTGACAAATTTCATAAGGATTTTAGGGTGTGTTGAGCGCTCAACATAGTGGGAGTCCACTAGCCATCAAATGCTCTGATTGTGTCTCCACCTCTTCCTCCCCTGTATATGGACCTTGCAGTGGCTACACAAGTCTCATCCTTACCATTGTTAGAAGGAATGAGAGTATCTTGGATTTTTCCAAGAAGAGTTGCACCAGCTCTACACACTGTTGTGGATTCTCCAGTACTAGCTCTAGTTGTTATTGCAACACGGTTGCACTATGTTCTGATGTTGATTCAGGTTCCTTCTAAACCTCTAGTACTTTCTCCTTTTTCTGGACCACGACGTTTGTGGTTCTGCTTCTTTGGATGGCACCCTCAACATAGATTGTTGAGGGAGTGCGTTGAGGACTTGGGGCTTGAAGTATTGGAAAAATTTGAGTCTCTGTTGAAGGAGGAGTGTCCTAAGTCAGTACAAATGGAACAATGAACTGGGTCAAGAATTCATGGGTCAGGCCAATGAGTTATGGTAAATTCTCGATTAGTTCGTGGGGTTCCAACTGCATGGACTCAGGTTTAGTGGTTTGGGGTTGAATGGTTGTTTCTTGCGGTGGTGATTATGGTTGTGGGGGTGATGGAGGTTGTTTTAGCGATGGGTTTTTTTCGATGATTATGGTGGTGGCTGTAGTGGTTTCCGGTTTGGGGTCATCAGTGATGTGAATCACCGTCTATGTAGCTCGGGTGGTGGATTTGGTACAAGGTAAAGACGATGATATTGGTTGTTGATTCAATGAATTAACAGGGAAAATCCTTGTCCGATGATTTGTGGGTGTGGCATCTCTTATGAAAGCAGAAACAAAGATGTCATTGTCATCCTTACCTGAGAGGAAAAATTGGTATGGAAGATGCGAGAAAACTGACAGTGTTCTCTTCTTTCACTCCAGAGGTATCTCATCCTCCTCTATCTTAGAGTCTAATGGAATATAAGCCTTCTACTTGTTTGTTGTTGGTGTTGTTGGACTAGAACTCGACCCAACTGCTTCTTCCTATCCCCTTTTCTTCAGGAGCTCCAGGGGTAAAAGATAGTGCATCCCCAACTTGCGTGGTTTGCGCTTCACTCCTGGCTATGACATGACCACCTTGTCAAAGGCCTCTTCATCTAGGTAGAATGAAAACATCTAGGAGTTAAAGTCTTTTGATTTGACATGCCTTGGAAAGACAAAGGTGTGGTGGCGGTTCATGTTGAATGCGATTTTGTGTGTGTTCAGGTTGAGAAATTCTTGAGGTATGCACAACCTCTTAGTGTCATTTATCAACCCATTTTACCACTTCAAGAATGAAACATTGTTGAATTATGTGTTTTCTGAGTCCGACCTTGGATGCCAAGGTTTGAATATATTTTCCAAGCAACCTTTTTCTTTCGGTGATAATGGTCTTCTTGGGGGTGACATCCACTTCCACATGGCGAATGAAACCAATAGGTAACCATATGTAAATGTTCCTCCCTTCTCCTATGCCTCCTCGCAGGATACCTGGAGTTCCTCCAAAATGTAATTGCACCAATTGAAACAACTTCGTTGGTGAACAAATATGCCACTGACGGCGCATCTAATGTGCATTCACCTTTGTAATATAAATGCATGACCTTGCTAGCAGTTACATAGAAAGCGGTCCTAACCGTCTCTGGTAGAATGAGGTCAATATTGGTGGTTCAACCCTCTCTTTGTGTATGGAACTTCTCATATAGGCTTGGCTCACCCTTTTTCTTCCCATGCTTACTCGGGCCTTGAAACCCTTTCGACACATCCTCGCCTTCGAGTGATAAGACAGTAAGTTGATAGATATCCTCCACATGAATTAGGTACTTTCTATCGATCCATAGGATACTTTCATGTACCTGACTGATGAGGAAATTGGCACACCTCTCAACCTTACCCAAAATGTCGAACATTGGTAAATATATGAGATTCATGATGTTGGAGTTGAAAAAATTAATGAATTTCGGATTTGGTATGAACTGCATCCCTCCCATTGTATCTGGAGCCAAGTTCCAAAGTACACTAAAGTTCATTAGTGGGAACTTGACCTGGTCTATTAGGTCAAGGTCGAGGAGCTTCACCTTTTCAATCATTCCCTTGAGATCGCCCATGATCCCGACTTGGGGATCACATGGCTCATCCAACATTGCATCTTTGGAAACTGAACTCTTGCTTCCTGTAGCTATCAACATAGTAACTCTCAACTATCAACATACTTTGACATGCTAATTGGGACTCAAGGTTGTGAATGAGGGTCGAGAGATTGCGTAGGCGTTACTAAAATTAAGAAATCACAAGGCACAATTTTTTCTCTAGGAAACAATATGTCTTACACCGAGTTCACACAACCTTATACTTAGGCTTAGCTAGCAAGTTCTGTAATAAATTCTAAGGCCACTCATCATTAATCCTATAGATGCAACCACAAGCTAAGTTGTCTGACGGGACTGTTAATGGGGTAAATCTATTGGGTGAATCTGGCATTTACTGAACAAGTTGGTCAGGGACGTGGACGAATTCAAACCTTACCGTTTTAATGGTTGAGAATCCTAGTGCGAATACCAATGGAATCTTCACGTATTGTGGATTTATGGTCTAACATAGCTTAGACGAGTTATTGTAGTGTGCATAAAGGCTATGAGTGGACCAGGTTCATGTGGCACATGGACTAGGATTGCATTAGGATCTGCCCTCCTATGACCACAATGGGGTTCTCGTCACATTTAATGAATATATTTAATGGACTTGTGGCTCTTCTGATCCTACACTGCTGAGTAATAATTTCTTCACCAAAGTAATACTTATATGGAAAATCAAAATACATGTCACGGCGCAAGAATGCACACTCTGACATTATTAACTACATTAAAAAAACAATTTGTTTTTTGTGTAAATTCAAATCTAAATACTATACATGATCATTTGGACTAGAGAAACAATCCTTTAGCTCAGTGTTAAGAGATATAGGGTTTCAGGCGAGTGCCATTCACCCATTCTAGTCAAAGTATACCATCCAGTTGTGCTAGTCTAACTGCACCAGAGTGTTAGAATCTCTGCAACTATAAATGGTCCCAAACAGTGCATGCACAACTTACCTGGATGTTTCTGGTATCGAGTTTCATAAAGTAGGACCTTATCTCCTTGCAAAAAATGTTTTAATCTTACCTATCATGTTGAGCCTTCTTCTTGGCTTTCTCAACTGATTGATGAAAGTCTTCTAAAAACCCGGTCTCATCATGTTCTTGCAACTCCATAACCCCTTGTGTGACCAATTCATCCTATGACATGTGTTTAATATGTGCTATGTATAGACTCTGGGTAATGAACTCCACATGTACCACAACCTCTTTCCCATAGAATAGCTAAAATGTAGTATACTTGTGAATATTCTTCATGGTTTTCCTGTAAGACCATAAAATTGTTGGGACTCTGTCATCCTAATCTTCACTGTTTGCGCAACAAACCTTCATTAACCCTCTCTCGAGAATCTTTTTAAATGCATCTATTGTTCCATTGTATTGTGGATGGTAGGGGCTACTTTTATGATGTTGGATTAAGAACATTGTTGTAAGATTTTCAATTGTACTACTGATAAAATAACAACATGGATGATTGTTCAGACTTCTAGGACATCCAAACCAAGTGATAATGATTTCAAAAATAAACCTGGAAGTAGTATCGGTCGAGTAATCCTGAACAATTGTTTCTTCATCCCATCGTGTAAGGTAATCAGTTGTAGTAATAATATACCTAGCCTTTGAGTGCTTAGCCATGGGTTTGATCGGTCCAATGAAATCAACCACCCACTTCTGAAATTCTTGCAGAGCTTGAACTGGTTGAAGAGGAAATTTGTCTCATATTGATGGCTTGCCTACTCTCTAACAGACTTTGCAATATATATCATATTCCTTTTCATCTTTGAAGAGTGTGTCCCACCATAATCCATATTAGAGGACTTTTTGCGTAGTGGCCTTTCCTCCAACATGGCCTCCCACAACTCCACTATGGCACTCCCACAATATGTCTTGTCTTTCGTGGTATATGAAACACCTCCTGAGGATACTATCTAGGCCTAACTTATACAATTTCCCTAAAATAAATTGATAGTATGCTTCTCAAACCACCATTTAGCGCTTCTTAGTTGCAGAGTACGTTTCTAGGTAGGCCCTCATACTCAGGAAAACTGTTATGTCTTCGAGGTATTCTGATATGGCCTCAACTTGGAACAGGTCTGCATATGGGAGTTGATCATCGACTACTCTGCCACTTTATCTTGAGTCTAATATGGATTGGTGATCAAGACCCACATTGTATCTTCCATGTTTGATGATCACCTCCAATGAAAATTCTTGAAATAGTAACAACCATCGATAAATTATTCCTTCCAAGACATGCTTGTTAACTAGATATTTTAACGTAGAATGATCAGTAAAAAATTTAAAATGAGAGCCTAATAAGTAATGTCTAAACGTGTATAGAGAATAAATCATAACTAAACCCTCCCTTTTTGTGGTTGTATAGTTGCGTTCAGCTTGTGACAACTTCTTGCTAGAAAGGTAGATGGGATGGTCCATGGTTCCATCTCTTGATTGCACTTAGACGACTCCCAGGGAAATACATGATGCGTCCACGTGCACATAAAATTTGTTTTCCCAATTCAGAAATATCAGAATAGGTGTTTTTCTGATATTTTCCTTCAAGATGTCGAATGCTTTATCACACTCTGGTGTCCACAGGAACATTTCTAACTTCTTTAGTAGATTTTCCAGGGGTGCAGTAATATTCACATACCTTCTGATAAACGTGTGATAGTAATCTATGTGCCCCAGCATGGAGCACAATATTTTAGTGCTCGTAGGCAGTGGCATGTTCAAAATGACCACAACTTTGGTTGGGTATACCAACACTCCTTCTCAGCATACTATGTGGCCTAACAGATTTACATGTGGAACACAGAAGATACACTTTTTGAGGTTCAATGATATCTTCAATTCCCTACACCTATCAAACATATGTCGTAGTAGCACTACATGTTCTTTGAGAAAACTATACACAATCTAATCGTCCATATAAACTTCTATAAATTCGTAAATAAATTCTTGGAAGGTTGCTATTACAATCCGGAAAAAAACTACAAGGGAATTCTTTAGACCGAAGGGCATCACATTGTATGAAAATGACTCCCATTTTGTTATGAATCTGGTCTTCCTTTTGTCTTGTTCGACAATTCTCACTTGGTGATACCCCAAAAATCCATATGTAAATGAGTAAGATTCTTTCCCCGCATCCTGTTCTAGAACCTCATCGGTAAAAGGTGTGGGAAAAGGGTCATGCACACATGAAGAGTTAAGGCTTTTGTAGTCTACACATACCCTAATGTCCTTTGTACCTTTCTTTCTTTGGATGACTATGGGGCTTGCCCACTCTGCTTCTTCAACTGGAAAAATAAGTCTGGCTTCAAGCATCTTTTCTATTTCCCTCTTAAAATTCTCTTTCACCCCGGGGTTAAGACAATATGGTTTATTCCTTATAGGTTTTGATCTCGGTTTTATTTCAATTTTCATCTCTCCCATAGCTCCTTTAATCCCTTTTATCTTTGAGAATGTATTTGGGAATAAGTCCTTATACTCCCACAACAGGAAATGTATTTCTTGGCTAGTTTTCTCATCCCAATAATCTCCTACCACAACTATCTTGGGTTGCTCGTTAGTTCCTATGTTGACTTTTAGCAACTTCAATGGATGGTTATAAGAAATATCAGTCTAACTAGGTATGGTGTTCTAGATTTCTCCCCTTCCTTTTGTTTCCTTAATGGATAAATTTCTCAGTTCTTCTAAATCATATGGTTTTTCCAAATCTTTCCTGATCTTATAGCATTCTATAGGTGTCGTTTTCGTGTCTAGGTGAAGGTTAGAATGAAGAAATTGAATATGATTGGCACATACCATTGGGTCTGATTTACATTCCCGAACATTGGTAAAAAGAAATTTTTGAATTCTTTGCAGGACTATCCTAAGCTCAGGCTACTTACTTGTAAAAGATATATCCTTGCAAAATTGGTATGCCAATGTTTTCCAGTTGTTGTTCTGACTTCTGGTCTCTTCATGGATGTACTAGGATTTCGTAATCAGACCTAGCGAATGGGGAAATAATTGAACCCACAAGCGAGATGGAATTTTTGTTGCTCCTTATCTTGAAATATATATCGCGTGGATTGCTTCACATCCTCTTAGTTCTTGATCAAGACTTTGTGACTAGCCCACCATCTTGCAGGGGTGTCCTGGAGGGCTAAGTCTAGAACTAAAATCATTTGATCCTACACTATGTTTTCTTCCATGATAAACAAAAAACTATCAAGTTTTGTGGTACCATCATATATCGGATGTTCCCTGACCTCAGTTCCAACCCATCTAGATGCTCTAACAGTTGCACATATTCTTGAAAATATTTCATATGAAACTTGCTTCCAACTGTCAAATGCTTGTTCTGAATCTTCGTCCTTCAATTGTATGCTCCTCCAATTTACTGATCTGTCAGTAGTAGGATTTATGTAGTCTTCTCTTGTTCCTACTATTACAACATATAAATGATCTAAATATTCTCCTTGCATATTGTTTTCCGTTGGATCTATATATTGAGGGCCTACATGTGAATCGAAGGACTGAACTACTTTTATTCTATCTGCTTCAAATGTCATAGTATCCCTCTTTCGGTCAATGACAACATAGTTATCATAGGCCCAATCAATACCAAGTTGTGCAAGATAAGGGTCCTTATGCCCCATGATTTTGATCACCTCAAAATCATCTACAGTATTCACTCTCACAACATCTATCTCCACATTCTCTAGTGTTCCTATTGGGAAAATACAATACTAATTGGCCATTCTCAATTTGATTTGGGAATATGTCAACTGGAATTTTCTTAAGGCTTCCCACGTCTCTGTAGGCAATATGTTAACATCAGATCCTAGATCTAACATAACATCCTCAATATCAAACTCATCTAGTTGGGTTTCTAGTCTAAACTCTTTCCCAGTCTGTATTTCCCTTCTTTTCATTCTCTGAGTATTCTTCTCAAGAAGATTAGTCCTTATTATAGCTTCTAGAGGTTCTTCAGTTCATAGAACTAGGTATGGGGCATTGCACAACTTTTTTGTCAACTGGTCATTCCCAATAATATCAAAAAATAAATTAAACCAAAGGTAAACTCCATTTTGTGACTTCTCAGGTTGTCTTATTGGGATTACAAGGTTTTAGGGTGCAGGGGGTGAATCAAGGAACTACAGAATATTAGGATAAATAATAGGATTAGGGGGGTTTTCTTCCATCTGAGGGTCAGGGATACTCTGGAATACTTCTATTACATTTTTAAAGAATAACTTTTGTTTCAAAGGGTCATACATGTCCTCCTTAGGCGTTGCCTTCTAGATCTTAGGCAGATTATCAACATTTATGTCAGTCTTTGCTCCTCCTCGAGTAACAATATTAATGTTGGGTAGTTGTCCTTTGATGGCCCTCTTTATCTCTGAGCTTATAATATTAGCTCCTCATTGACATACATGATATTCCTATTTCAAAATTAGTTCTAGGAAGTCTTCAATTGCATGCCCATTGGTTCTACAGTGAGAGCACCATGGATGCATCGGATGAGGAAAATCCCTAGCCATGTGACCTTTCTCATCACAATTGTAGAATATACTTGGTCCTCTTCCCTCGGTTCTTCCTCATCTGAAGTATCCTCCATCTCTACCTCCTTGACCTCTTCCTATTCCTTGAGGGGTTTCATTCATCCTCAATGATGTTCAATCCAGTCTATTGACGAGTGCATCCAGTGATCTAAATTGATTCGTAGCATGTGTGGTAGATGCGCAAAACTCACAATGTATAGTATTTGGTAATGTTGAATACTTTTAAATAATAGGGCACTGCCTTGTCCCATGCCCATGAATTTGGTAGATATCGTAGGACTCAACTGACGACAATGTTTGATTACCTGGAAAGGCATGATACAGGGTTGGGGTATGGAATCATAATTCAAAGATACTTTCGCACCCCCTCATGTGGGTCCTGATGAGGTTCCCATTGGATTGTGAGGATGTCCCATTCCCGTCATACATTGACATGCGTTCACTAGATGTCCCTCTTTGTAGCATCTGGTACACTAGAATTGCGATCGTCCTGGTCTGGGTATTGTCAATTCTTGAATATGCTTTGTCAGTGCAGATATTTTTCCTTGTAATTGTGCCAAATTTGCATCTTCTAGGGGTCTAGTCACTCTCAATCTCCCCATATATCCTACCATGGGGTCTAGTCACTCTCAAGCTCCCCAGATATCCTACCATGGCTTCAATCTTCATTGATTATTCCAAGGCATATGTCAAAGTGGCTATCTGTTGTTGCATTAACATAATTCGTGCCAGAGGTAGAAATCCCTGGATATACCATTCTCTTTGATGATATTCATGAATTGGATGTGCTAGCCTCCCTATAGATATTTAAACTTCTGACTATATTCCCATGTTGATTCACCTTCTCTCTACTGAATTTTGTGCAACTTAGACAGAGCTTGTTGTTTTGACTGAGGTATCTTAAACTCTACTATGAATTTTATCTGTACTTGGCCAATTTTTAACGCTTGTCCTTGTGATCCTGGCACTCTTGGCTCAATAGCCTTCATGTACCATTTGAGAGCATGACCTCTCAAGGTAGTCTGGAATTTGACTAATTTATTTGCATCTAGAGTCCCTCTGGACCTCCAGATTGCTTCGCATAGGAACCAATGTTTCTCAACATACTCGTCTCCTTTAACCCAAAAATATGGGTATCAAGCGATCGAACCTCCCACATTTCTATCCATTTCTCATCTTACTAATCCTATCAAGATAAAACATAATGGTCTTGGTTGCGATTGACCAGGGGATCCCAATATCCTCCCAGTATTCACGCTTACTAGTTGTGACTGACTAAATGATTGTAATGAAACAGGAATAGCATAAGAAGGTAGTATAAAATTTACCATTGGTAAAGAAGACACTTGGGGTATGGGTGATTTGGGGCTGGTGCCATTGGCTTCGGGGCAAGTTTCTTTGATTTGGGGGGTCTCGTTCTCATCCTCTGGAGCAGTCTCTTTAGCCGGATTCTCAATATTTCTTGGTATCGAGGCTGAATCTTATCTTTCTTCAGCAAGATCAATGCTGGCTTCCTTTTCCCATTCTTCTACACCTTTTTCTTCGAGTCCACCCTCTTGGGGACTTCTTTCTCTCTGCACTTCTCTCTCACTTAATATTTGATTGGCCAATCTTTCCTGTCTTCTTATCTTTTGTAGATCTTCCTTTTGTCCTTCCTCGACTTCTCCTGGTATGACTACTTTCCACAACTTCTCAGACTATTTCATTGCTTTCTTTATCTTACCACGCCACCACTTCTCAACTATGGAGGCTCTTTTCAAGGTTCACTCATCACTTGAGTCCATGTCTTATTTCTTTCCCACTTTTAGAAGAACCCTCTCCCCTCTCTCAGACCATGATTCCACCCAAAAATCACCCCACCCCAAGCGAGGGTGTTTAGGTTGTCATGTCATTCAGGGAAATAGTCAGTGTCCCCTCCTCCATTAATAAAACCCTAATCCACAGGGGGATTCCTCTCAAAAATATTCCCCTTGCATATTTCTTGAAATCCTCTTATTCCCATGAAAAATATTGATGGTTCTTCGCTACAAATTCAATAATGTATCCTTCCAGAGTTGTATTGACCCAGAAATCGAGCGCTCTCATTGCTGGATGATCTAGCCAATCAAGTGTTGCAATATTTTTTGTATCCTAAGCACAAGTCTTCTTGACTCTTTCTTGGAATTCTGGAGATTATTGGAGCCTATCTATCCACTGGAATAGTTCTTCCAGAAACTTAACCTAGAATAAATCGTACTAGTCGCTCGATCTTTCTGAGTAAAATACAACCTCTCGTGTATCTTTCATAGATTTATCTCGTAGCTCCACTTCTTTCCATATGAAGGCATCACAGTTTTTCTCCCATAATTGGTGAATATCATATTGGTGAATCCGTGCAAGCATTCTCCCTACAAGTTCCCTTTTAATGCAGGTCCTGACAACAAAACCATTTTGTTGGCATAGAATTGATCAAACCAAGGTCCTTCTTAGGTTAGAAACAAAAGGGTATCGAGTAGTCTAGCGTGCTGGAATTTTCATCTTCTCTGGAGAGAAGAAGTCTCACCCTAAGCGCAACCAATACAAGAATATAAGGAGGCATGAGGAGAATACTTAGGTAGATCTCAAGAATCATCAAGATTCAACCTAGTCTTGTGCAAGATGAACTAACAAGTAGCAGATATGAACTTATTCATAACTAATAGTAAAGACAACAGAGTTGCGAAAACATTTGTAAACAAGATATAAAATATTGATATTATCGGGCATGAAGAAGTAAATTAGAAGGACAATTCATATATATAAACATAGAATTGCACATAATATTTTCAAAATTTTGGGTCCTTCCATATATTGTTATCAAAAGGGTTTTTCAGATATAATTCAACAGATACATACACTTCTTGGTCATGAAAAAGATAACAAAAAATCTGAACTAATGAGAAACAAGGCTATCCTTGGCCCCTTTCTTTCTCTATATTACAATAATTTATTACTCTGTTATAGTCTTTTCTGGCTCCGAGCTCATTCTCAAAACTTTATCTACCCTTTTCCCAAGATGGACATTAACTACAATAACAAAACCTAAAATGGAAGTGAATGATAATCTCATGAACCCTTTACAATCATATGCATCTCGTTTATATAATCCAGTTGAATTTCAAATTCTTTTTTTCTTGTTCTTGTTGTAACCTCTTTCTTCGGGTTGGTGTTGCATTGTCCCTCTAACCATTTTCTGTTTCTTTATCCATTCCTCTGTCCAAATTTCTTGTCACTTGCAAAACTTGCTAACCAAAATTGGGATTGTAGTATTTCTTGCGCAACTTTTATTAATAAAAAATGAAGGGGCCAATAAGAAGCAAGAGGGGGTGAACCACATCAAACCTTGTGTTATGTGTGATTTTTAATGAATTTTTACTTTACGTTGGTCATTAGCTTAAGAAATAATGGTTATATTATCTTTATCATCATGCATGCATAGGTCTAAATATGAATAAATCGTAGAAGTAATTGAATGATTAACAAGGATAATGCATAAGTAAGAAAGATCCCAGTGGCAATACCCACTCATTCATAGACTACAAACACATGAGTATTGCAATCCCTCATAAAATCTATATCGGGTGAGAATTCATTGTGAACCCTATGCACAACATTTCCTTCTGGTTTACTAGGAGGGCCAATAGTTTTTTAGGGTTTTGATGGAAACCTGTTGAGATCTGAACCCGAGTCAACCCAAGAAGAAGTAATGAATACCAACAAATGGTTTTGTTTCCGGCTAGAACTGCAAAGGATTGAGTGGATGGGATCCATGGAAGAAACATGTTGAGGATGAAAGTATAGAAGGGAATGTTCAGGCCATGGAATGCAATGAAGGAAAATATTGAAAGACGGTTGAAAACAAAGGAACTTGATTTTGTGCAGAAGGACAAAAAAAACCCTAAGTTAGCATCACACAAATATCTCGACAAACACGTGTTTAGTGACTTGCATGAGGTATTTTTATTTGATTCCTCACATTTGTTGAAGGAGTGGTTATTGAGGTTAAAGGAAAACCACCCTAAAAATAGAATCAAAAAACTAGAGTGGAATCTTGTGGATATCGCACAGTTACAACAAGTTAATAACAAATTTACGCATGCAATAGATTTCTAGTTAGACAATATTGTTGCAGGGTTTATCAATGAATTTGCAGTAGATACCATGAAGTCCTACACCATATTAGACCAGTATTTTATAAAATGACCAAGAGGTTGGTACATCAGATCACTGTACACTTCAATCATGATTTTATTGTATGACAACAATGTTATTACCATGGCATCAAACAACTAAACCTCCCTACATGCATGGGGGAAGGGGGAAGCACTAAAAAGAGGTTAAGATATGGATAGGGAGAAAAATAAGGGGATAAATAAGGAGGCCATGGACCCAATCATGATGAAAAAGGAACAGATAAATCAAATAATGGGAAAATTTTGAAAGATGCGCAGCAGAATACCCTACCAATATAAAATGAATAACAAGAAGAGAGCCATAACCGACATAGAGGGATTGGAAAGTGATGAAGAATGGGTAGAGGATATCTGGGATATGAATAATATTGAGGAAATCATGTGCGCAACATATGAAAGAAAAAAAAGAGGTCCAGGGTTATAAACAAAAGGCAAAACTCCAATCCAGATCACCGTCAGTGTGGAACCTACAACCCCATGTGTGACTAGTACACTAGAAAGAATACCAACATTTAGAAAACCAAATTTAGTGGAAGAAAAGAAACAGGATAGGGATATAATCAAGGAAAATCAACTAGGGGAGAAATTTTAGGAAGCAATAATAAATTTTCTACACTGTGTGGAGGTAGTAGTTCAACATAGTTCAAAATGGAAAGACATGATCCCACGATCAGATTACCATACTTTCAAGGAGAGGCATCAGAGGACCCTAAAAAACACTTATTCATCTGTGAGAAGTTATGTGAAGCAAAGAAGATGATAGATGAGGATAAAAATCTCGCGTAGTTAGCTATCTCACTAAGAGACCATGCATTGGACTAGTACATGAGCCTAGATGTAAATATTCCACATGGAGTACCAAATACTATCGCAAACATGAAAAAAATATTGGTAAGTGAATTTCAGAAGCCCAACTCATAAGACCAATAGATGAAAAAAATGATTGAAATCAGGTAGAAACCAAGTGATTTTGTTTGGGAGATTGATCATAGGTTCAAATACTTGAAAGGTAAGTTGAAATATGAAATTACTGACATGCAACCTAGGCACTTATTTGTGAACTCACTGTTACCACACTTGAAATACCCGTTAAGACAACAAAAGTTCCAAACTCAAGAAGAGGCTCTGCAGGAAGCCCTGCAACTGGAAGAGAACTCGTATTAGCTTACAAATCCAACAATAGAGGAGTTGAAGGAGGATTTGAAGAATCTAACATTTGAACTTAACGAGAATAGGGGAAAAGAGAAAAGAGAATTTCTTTGGTGTACTCTATGCAGGACAAAAGGACACCATAAGAATGAATGTCAAACTTTTGCGCAATATATGGAAAAAAGAGTAACAAACCCTTTACCAACAAGAGGACCATGGTGCGAGATTTGTGAAACACATGGGCATGATCCATATCATTGTCCAATGATGCAGAAATACAAGACAATACCCAAAAGTTTATATTGCAATTTTCACAAATCAGTGGGTCATGATGATAAGAATTGTAGAACTATGGAGCTGATGGGAGAAATAACTTCAGATACATATAGAGTTCAAGAAGAAACGATGACAGGAAAAGATACACCTTAGTTCATCCAAGTACCACCATTATACATCAATGCACAACAAAAATACAATAATATGCATCCATAGCACAATAATGCACAACCATAGTATAACCTCATGCAGTATAACCAAGTACCTCAATACAATGCACCACAAGGAGATCGAGGTGGATAGCGACGTGGAGGACAAGGTAAAGGAGGAGTTGGATGAGGCAGAGGACTAGTAGTATTCCATAATTGAAAAAAATAGGAAATTATGCAAGGGATTGTTCACTTCCACCAACAACATGTATGTATTTTCACGCAACATATCATGATACAGAATACTATCAAACACTCTTGAGAAAGATCCAAGAAAAAAGGAACCAGAATAACCGAAATTTCAAGTGGATTTTTGCAAAAGCTAGGGATAATGGAAGAAACATCAATATAGTCACTTGAGAAGGAGCCAAGACATGAAATGATGTAGAAAAACAAGATTCAACTCAAAACCAATGGGTTAAGAAGAATATTGAGCCACATAAGTAGTTTGACACATAGAAAGAAAATGAAACATTTAAAGAGGCTAGACATGAGTTTCTCAAGAAGAATGTCACATCTACATCAGTTGCACAACAAAATCACAACCCACCAATGTACGAGATGCCATCCTCAATGGACCATACCAATGAAGGACAACTTTCAGAGCAAGTAAGTTCCATAAACAATTTTCTTCAATCTTTTGTTAAGTTATTGAATGATCCATCATCTATTAAAGTCTTACAAAATATGCTATAAACATGAAACATAGAGGTAGAAGGGAAGCATAGAATTTGGAAAAACAGAGAATCCATACTAAATGTTAATATTGGGGATTTCAACATGGGAGATACTATACTAGACTTAGGATCTGAAGTAAATTTCTTACCTAAGAATACATGGCAGTGTATGGGAGAAACCACACTAGGCTATTCACATGTCCAGTTGAAACTAGAAAATCAACAAAGAGTGTTACCAATTGGAAGGGTTAAAGGTGTGATAGTATATTTGGATGGAGTACACACTAAGGAATATTTTGAATTAATAGAGATCATAGATAGAACAATACCTTACCCAACATTACTTGGATTGGATTGGGCATTTGATAACCATTCTATAATAAACCTAAAGACAATAAGAATGTCTTTTGAATCATGTGAATATAGAGTCATTGCACCATTGGATCCTTCATAAGGAGAAAGGTTTGTAGAGGCCACTTGTTTGGATCTGGAAGAAATAATCCAGTTGTACAGAACCACCGTGTGAGAAGAGGATTCTGTTAAACCAATTACATATAGGGTACTCAGCTGGAGAATCATTACATCATGTGCTTCCGACTCAGAAACAGGTTTGGATAATTGGCAACAATGATTACATGAAGATTCCACAAGGAGGTTGGCAACAATAGACCGTGCACTAAGATGGGTTGGTACAAAGATAAGAGAACCTCCTATTTTTCATGGGATAAATGATTTAGAGGAATTCTTGACGAAATACGAAAAGGAAGTGTTAGAAAATCAAAGGCTCTTATCCCCAAATATTTCACTCAAGGAAACACCTGCAAGATGGTGGGGTGCACACAAAGAAACAATTCAAGACTGGTATTAGTGTAAACAACTACTTGTAATAGAAATATTTTCCTCACCATTTCTATCTTGCACAGAGGGCCTTTTTTCATTTCCCTATGGAGACTTTTTATCCCTTTTTGATGAATCCAGAGATAAAAATATAAATTTTTACACATATACGCACCCTAACTACTATGCAAGATGCGTATATGCTTGCTGCTCCACTAAAGCTCGCGTATATTGGGATTTGTGCTAGAAAATACAAAATGAGGTCGGGTTTCCATGTCACAACAAAAGACCCCTGATCCTTGGCCTTACATATACTGGAAACATTCTGACTTGGCCCTTCAATTGCATCGTGGAGGCTATAAGACGATAATTTAGAACTATGGAAAAGAAGGAGAAAGCATTCAACTTTGAGAGCAAAGTTACTCTGGAGAAATTACTTCATATTGAGTCTGAATCCCTTTGTTCCTCAAGTCTGAACACAGTGTTCATCCCCCAAGCTCTTCCCTTATTATTGAGAGGACCTCTTTGCCTCTTTATCATGAGCTTGCCTTTGGTGGAGGATTGAAGTGGTGGGGACCCAGTTGGAAGGAACTTGGTTTCTTGGTTTTGAACCGTGCCGACACAGAAGTCTATCATGTTGACACTTCTGCTAATCAATTATTAATAGAAATACTCCTTTCCCATCCTATTGGTATCTTGAAAATATATGATTATTATCCATGGGCATGTTTGTAATGTTTATTAATGGATTATGCTATCTGATGTGATAAACCCTTTTATATCATCACTATCTACTTACTTTTCTTGTTTGTTGAGAACTTCTCATAGGTATAAAGCTTTGGGTCAAAGTGCTCAATAGTGGAACATCATCAAACGTTAGATCGAGGTAGGCCTCTTTCATGGATTACACATTTGTTTATATAGTATATATTGGAATTGAGTTGATTTCTACAGTCATACCTGTCTATTTTGGTTTACCCTTGGCCATAGAGAGTCTTTCCCTTGTAATAGAAATGGTTACTCCACTGGGGAGAGATCTTCCTTCTAAGGGTTGAAGTACTTTTTCTTCTTACATTGCTCTTTTTCCTTTGTATTTCTTGTCGTATCACTGCTTGACAGATCCTGTTCACTCTGAGTCTGAGTTTTCATACTTTTACCCTTGCTTGGCCTTGTTTTAAAGAATATATGCCCTTTTTTCTTGACATTTGCCTATACACACCTATTGTCTCATTGCAAGAAGCGTATATATGCTCTGTTCTCCTGAACAGTCACATATACCACTTCCCCTTGCTTTTTTTCTTGGTTGAGTGACTGTTGGATAGGATTTAGAGATTGTTGAGCCTTTTTAGGTCTCTGTAGTACATGTTGAGATTATCTAGGATGACAGGAAGCCTTCTTGGAGTTGAATTTTTGGGCGTACTCTTTCTCTTTGTTTTCTATTTTTAATTTGTCCTTGGTTTATGGGTTGTTTGCTTAGCCTCCTGGTATTCTCCTTGAGATACTGCTTTTATACACTGTAGAATTCATCTTTCAAGTTTCTTATCAGTCCATACATTTTCTTTTTAGAATATTGACAATACAAAAAAACTAGGCATTTTGCATTGGTTGGCATTTTTGTATTTGAATTTTCATCATTATCTTATCACATTTAGCGAAAGATCGTATTTTACTTCTGAATTGCAGATTTGAAATTGAAGACTACACTATTTTTATCAGCATATCATTCATTGAAAAGTTAAAGATAGACTTGGCATTGTATCCATATTTATTTTCTGGCAGAGTCATAACACCATGAGTTTCACTTCCATACCCTTTTTAGTAACCACGACCAATAAAATTTATGCTTTAAACTAAAATTGATTAGTCACGATTTTATTTTTAGGGTGCACAAACTAACTTAGGATTTAGTGCCTTGGAATAGGATTTTGTGAGTAAAATTCTCCAAGGAAATTAAATCAACATATGTGTCTGAGACAGGGAGTTGAGAAGTCCATTGTATAATTGGTAATATCAGGAAGCTCCACTCACACTAGATTTAATCACAAGGTCACACAAAGTTAGTTGAAAGGATAACCCCTGGATACTCACCTAGCGTAAGAGATATTTCTGTGGATTTATTCGTATTTGGGGATCTTGCTAGTACCCATACCTCTTTGAGAGGCAGTGATTTCAAGGTTTCAGGCTATGCTACCCTTCCCATATGGTGATATGGACTTACGAATTCTTGCCTGTGCATCGATTATATAGTGGTTTATTAGTTGCTTGACTTAGGTATCTCATAGGTTACTTGCAGGGGTTATTCTTCTTGTACCCTGAGTCAGATAAGGGTTGGACAACACACAACCTTTATGGAGGATTACCTCTCCAGGGGGATATAAACGACTAGATGGTAAGCCCACAAGGGCCCTTATAACTAATTATGTTACCTCCAAACTTTAGCGGGGAGTCTCGGGGCCCTCTTGGACGAGACATACCTTCTTTAGTGAGGGAGGCCACTCAACCACTTTAGCCCGTTTGCATGCATATTGGTCGTTTGACTTTTTGGTATGATCTTTGACTACTAGTTGGTCATAAGATATATTTTTATTTGTGGAAGAGTCATAAGTCATCGCGGAGTCAGAACAACTTCCTCGCAGGTCCTGTCGGTTGTTAAAGTTACCACCGATTTTTGAGTCCTTGCCTTCTAAAATGCGTAGAATTATCAATAGTGGTACAAACACATCCACTTTTCAGACTTGTGATCCTGCAAGGATGCGTACTGAGTCTAGTCTTCAGAACACCGGAAGTTCTTCGACTCCCAATCCCACTATAATTAATGGCACACCATCAACACCTGCAACCGCTACAGCTACAATGTCGGAGGCTTACACCGATGCTATGGCTCAGCCTGTAGTTAATGCTTCATCTCTTACCTCCAACCCTTTTGGAGGTTTTGGCCACTCGCCGAGTTACAATGTTCATACCATCCCCATGGATTCTAGTCCATTTTCTTATGGTATGCCTAACTTCGTGTTGCATTTTTCAACTACCATCCCAGCTGCTAGCCATAACACTAGCCTTGGACTTGGGGCCACTACACCTCCTTACGCTCCTTCCCCATTTGGTGGTTCTCATATTCCCCAAGAGAATCCTAATGTAGGGAGTCTCCCTATTCTTAACCCCAGGTCTAATCCCTCTACGACTGGATGGAACAACCCAGTTGACAGACAAGTTATGCCCTATATCCCTATCCCCTCAGTGCCAATTCCAACCAATAACTTTGGCATGACGAATCCACTTCAATCCTCTGAGTTCCCACCTAGAGGAGGTTAGTCTTACACTTTGGGCACCCCCCAACCTGGATCTAATCCAATTGGGGGAAATTTTAGCAACCCCCATCTTGGATCTAATCCAACTGGGGGCAATTTTCATAACCCTTATCAAAAAATTCTTGCCAGAATGATGTCCAATCCATATTTTATGAGTCATCTCGGAGGAGGGTCTTATAATTTCTGACAAGTTTTTGGCCCTCACCAAAATCTTGGATGGAACGTAGTTCCTAACACACCATCTTTCGTAGGAGGATGGGGTCAGGTGTCACAACCCCATATTCCCTTTTTGGCCATGCTTAATCTACCATATTTGTATAAAATAATGAATGAACTGGTGAGTCATGACCCCACATGGCCCCCTATCCCTACCAAACTTCCATCAGACATCCCAAAGTTTAAGGGTAAGAATGGAGAAGACTGTGGTTATCACGTCACTACTTTTCACCTTTGGTGATCATCAAATTCTTTGAACCATGATTCTATTAGGTTATGATTGTTTCAACACACTCTCATTGGAGTGGCATCACAATGGTACATTGAGCTACCTAGGGGGACATATGGGTTATTCCATCAGTTGGTGATAACCTTTTTCAATCACTTTCAACTACCCATTCGTTATGATGCTCGCCTTGAACGTTTGTCAAATTTACACCAGAATATTGACACTCACATCTTGGACCATATCTAGGAATGGCGTAGGTGAAGGAGGTTGGTTAAGACTCCTATACCCCCAACCTTTCTTCTAGAATGGTTCCTAAAGTGTTTACATGCTCCTATTTCAAAGGACATTTCTACTTCCAGTGTATTTAGCGAGGAATAAGCTATCCTTAGAGCCCAACAATTTGATTTGATCTATGCTCAGTCTGGGATGTTATACCACCTTCTTCTAGATGCACCACAAACAAATAATGATCCTATATAAACTATGGAACCTCATGTCGATGGAATTATAGGTTCCGATAATGTGAAGTCCACAAACTCGGCTACGAAGTATACTAGAGGGCCATCCTCATCTAGATCCTCCAAACCCACCCAATCGACGGATGTACATTCTGTGCAATCGTCGAAGAACCCAAATGGTGACCAACAACCAGATGGGAATAAAAGAAAAGGATGAAATAATCATAAGGGTGGGAATAATAATAATAATAAACCCAAGGACAAAGATAATAATGGGAAACATAATGATAATGTTGGAGAGGGTAGGAAAGAGAAGCGTAAGGTGAAGTTTCCTTATAAACTTTGTACCGATGACCACCTTACCCACTTGTGCCCCAAACTTGCAGAGGCTGTGAGGCTTTTAAATATACTGACTATTGTGCTGATGAATCCATTCCCACACAACCATCACCTAGCCTCAAGTTCTTCGAGTGCCAAAAATGTGCCTAGTGGAAGTCAAAACCCACCATCGCAAGATGACGATTGTGTTTGAATCAATATGGTCGACGAAAAAATTGATATAGCCACCTGCTATCGAGATTATAGCTCTTAAAAAGCTAGTACCAGCCTAGAATCTCCTCCTCCACCACCAAAGACAAACTTATAGATCAAGAAACCAGAGCCACCGCCTCATATTCTGAAAGGTGTACTCAAGCGCTCTACCCACAACCCTAATTTTAGAGCCACCCAGAACTATTCTATTGTTGAAGATCTGGGCCAAACCCCTTGTGCGATGTCGGCTTTGGAGGTACTCTAGATGTGTCCATCATAGAGGAATTCCTTACTCTATGCCTTAGGAGCTCTAGATCCTAGTGGCTCGAAAGTCATCAGGTTTGATTTCACGGACGTGAAGCCTCACGTACCCTACCATGTGGATTTTGAAATCCACATGGAGTATTCCAAGTATACTATCAAACGAGTGGTCATTGATGAAGGTGCTACCACTTGCGTGATGTCCCTGGTCTGTTGGAAAGCTATTGGTTCTCTGACCCTTTCCAAGTCGTCGAACATGTTGACTGCATTTGACGATCATTCCTTCCTCCCTCATGGTATTCTCCCCACCTTTCCGGTCCAGTTAGGTGGGAATATGGTAGAGGTGGAAGTAGAGGTAGTGGATGCACCTCTCGATTATAACTTGTTACTAGGTCACAATTGGACCTATGCTATGGTATTTTTCATATATTCTATTTTTCGTGTGCTTTGTTTTCCTCATCAGAGGGAGATCATGATGATCAACCAGTTATCCTTTGCTTACTCTAGTCCTAAATCATCTCTTGGACCGTCGATCCTTGTGATCGACAATTCTCAACTGACAACTGAGAATATCTGTGTCAGAATGTATTCTTCCCTCATGGGTACTTTTGACTTCTCGACACCAATTCACCACGTTTACGCCATGTCTAGTAGGCTTGCTTCAACAAAGAGGTCCATTCCTTTCCACACTTCTTATTTTAGTGATCCTTGGACCTTACCTTCTTTGAATTCGTCGAATGAAGGTCAGTCAGATGTTGGCATGGTTATGCCACTATTGGAAACAAATATTGTGTATCAATTTATCTTTGACTCTTCCACCGATCCCGATTCTGTTACCTCGTAGATGGACGAGGATGATCCCGTTCTTAGGCCCATATGGGCCACTTCGTTATCTTTTTCACATGAATTCTTAGATGATACTTTTCCTTTCGATGAAGCCATCCTCGAAGCCATGAATGTTTCTGAGAGACCTTGGGATGATATGCATCATCGATCTTATTTTCTCCTAAGTCTTGAAAGAATCAAGAAAGATGATTTTCAATCTACCTTGAGTGAGATAGTCAGTCACGCAATAGTTCCACTTGATATGCATGGTATTTATGCCGAAGGAAATATGGAAAGTATTTATCCTACCATCTTGATCGACATCTCCCATAACCCTCACAAAATTGAGAACATAGATATAGGTGTGGATTGTTTACCAGAAGAGATTTTGATCTACACCAACCTCTTCAAAGAATTTCAAGATGTATTCGCTTGTTCACATGAAGAGATGCCAGGGATCAATCCTTGCATTGTCGAACATGAAATTAGAACTTATATGGATGCTAAACCTGTTTGAAAACGTCTTAGACCTGTTAATCCTAGGAAAATCCTCGCTATTAAGGCAAAGGTGGAGAAGCTACTTGAATTTGGCTTCATCTACCCGATTCCCTTGACCGAATGGGTATCAAACCCTGTTCCTGTGAATAAAAAGAAAGGAACCATCCACATGTGTATGGAATTCCACGACCTGAACAAATCTTGTCTTAAAGATAACTTCCCCATGCCTTTCATTGATCATATTCTCAATGAGTGTGCGGGAAGCGAAATATTTTCCTTTATGGATGGATTTTTAGGATATAACCAAATCTAGATCAAACCTAAGGATCAACACAAGAAGGCATTTATATGTCTTTGGGGTACCTTTTCATACCGTAAAATGCCTTTCGGCGTGAAAAATTCCAGAGAAACCTTCCAACACACCTTGAATTTCGTTTTTCAAGATCTCAAGCATATAGTCGAAGCTTACCTCAATGACATTTCTACTCACTCTCACAAGAGAGTGAATCATGTCACACACCTTCGGTTGGTTTTTGAAAGATGTTGTTACTATAGAATCTAGTTAAACCCTCACAAATGCATCTTTTGCATTAGGTCTGTCCGTCTCTTAGGATTTTTAGTTTCCGAGACTGGGATCATGGTAGATCCTCTTAAGGTTGAGGAAATACTTCATTCCCCCCCCTGACACAAGATTATACAACTTCAACCTTTATAGGGGAAAGCTAACTTTATGCGTCGGTTTATAGTGAATTATGCCAATATCACTAAGGGTTTCATGCGCCTGCTAAAGAAATATACTCCGTTTATCTGGGATGAGCGAACCCAAGAGTCTTTTGATTCCTTAAAGAAAGCCTTGGTATCGACTCCTCTGCTGAAATATCCTCATTACAATATAGATTAATTGTTATATATTGCCGCGTCCCAAGAGACGATTGGTATGGTTCTAGTTCAGGAAGATGATGAGATCCATGAGCACGTCATCTACTATCTCAGTCAAAATTTAGTTGGTCCTAAGCTTAATTTCTCTCACATTGAAAAGCTAGCTTTGGCTACTGTTCACGGAGTCCAACATTTACAACACTATATATTGCTTTGAAAAACTACTATAGTCGTTGATGTTAATGCATTTCAATACGTCCTCACTAGGCATATCATAGGCAGGAAATATAATAAACGGATTGTCATCTTACAAGAATTTGATCTTGACTTTGCTTCAGCCAAGTCCAAGAGGTCACTAATTTTTGCAGATTTAATATCCAATTTCCCATGATTAGACGAGGATGTTATTCATGTCAATTTGTTTGTAGAAGAACACATTTTCCTTGTCTCATCGTCTGACCCCTGGTATGGAGACATTGTTTTATATCTTCAAACCTTGAAGTTTGCTCAACATATCTTGCGAGATGATCGACGACGAGTTAGATATGAAGACAAAAAGTATACCATCATCGATGACACTTTATATCACAGAGGAATAGATAGTATCTTATGTCGTTTCTTAACTCACGAGGAAGATGAGTTAGTCCTAAATGACTACCACAAAGGGGCTTGCTTTGGTCATCTATCTGGGCTTGCGACAACCCAAAAAATCCTCTGAGCCAGTTACTTTTGGCCCACCATCTTTAAAGATTTCATTGAACCAATTAAGAAGTGTCACCCTTGCCAGGTGTTCACTCAGAAAATGCGCTCACACCCAGCCCCTCTTCACCCATTCATTATCGTCGGTCCCTTCACCAAGTGGGGGATAGATTTCTTCGATTGCAACCCAACTTTGGCTGGGGGGAATAAACACATCATCGTGGATATCGACTACTTTATCAAGTGGGACGAAGACAAGCCTACTGTAAAATCCGATGGGAACACTGCAGCCTTCTTCGTGTTCAACCAAATTATAGCTCGGTTCGGTATCCCGAGTGAGATTGTCACTAATCATGGCAGTCACTTTCAGAATGAAATGATGGTAGAACTAGTGTCTAAGCTTGGGTTTAAACATGGTCACTCATATCCTTATTACCCCTAGGAAAATGGGCAAGTAGAGGCTGTCAACAAGTTTCTCAAGACCATTTTGCAAAAAACTATCAGTCGGAGTAATTCCAATTGGCACATCATGTTGTATCCTGCGCTATGGGCATACCGAACCTTGGTTAAGACTACCACTGTTTTTTCCCCTTTTCAATTAGTGCACGGTGTGGATTCGGTACTTCCCATTGAACGCGAAATCCCTTTTCTCAAATTGGAAGTCGAGCTCCTACTTGACACTTCAGATTTAGAGCGACACCTGGTGCACCTAGAGAGTCTTGACGAGCAGCGTTGATACACCTTTATAGCTATCGAGGAAAACAAAAAATGTGTGAAGGTTCAACATGATGAGTCTGTCTATCCCCGGTTGTATACCGAGGGTGAATTGGTCCTTTTGTATGACCAAGCCAAAGAACCACTAGGGGCATGCAAGTTTAAACCCATGTGACATGGTCCTTATATCGTGCAACGTGTTCTAGAAAAAGGAGCCTATGAATTGGAAGATTATGAAGGGAAGAAATTGGTCGAACCCAGAAAGGGGCTCTACCTGAAAAGGTATTATGCTTGAGCGAAACCATTTGTATACTAATGTAAATTTAGTGTATATACATCTTTTTATTTTTGTCTTCAGCTTGCTTATCGACTTTTCCCTTTTGGTTGGAAGATGTCAATGGAATCTTTGTTCTACCTAGGATTCGCAGACGAAGCCAGTCGTCATAAAAAAAACTTGGATTCCTCCGCTTGGGTGATTTACTCATCGAAGGGTCTATTGGTGTATTTAGGTGGCATATGCCAAGGGCCATCCATGAACAATGTGGTCAAATATAGCATCGTCATAGAAATTTTGCGCGATGCTATCTCACATGGTATTTGCTCTCTATAGGTTTGGATGGATTCTCAGTTAATCATACATTAGTTGAATGGCCATTATCGTGTGTGTGATCCGACGTTACTCCGTCGATTCCTAAGGGTATGTCTTTTAGAACAACAATTTGATTTTATTACATACTTCCACATTCCTAGAATTTCTAATCATATATCCGATGCCTATGCTTATGTTTTAGATTGGCATTTGTCACATTAATGAAGCTTGGAAGACCATTAAACCAATGTACACATTATAAGATATGAGTAAAGCCGAAGATCCCTCTTTATATATTTCCAAAAAATATGGTGTTTATATTACAAAAATTGGGGTTAAAACCCTTAAAATACATATATAGCTGATATACATGTCCCATGACATCTACACCTGTGGCGCTGGATGTGTATCATGATAGAAAACCATGACATTTGCGAGACTCTAGAAGATTTGTACCCATGCTCTAGGTAGACCGAAAACCTTTCATTGTATGGCTTCAGGTAGATCCTCCACCTAAACCATAGGAATCCTCTGGGTCAGACAAGACAGGTTACCCTACATGTTCTGTAGGACTCTCTCCGCTTCTCCTCCCACTACCTCATCTCCCCAGTGCCTCTGCCTATGTCATAGGTATCCTTCTAGCTGTTGTGGAACCACATCTGCAATCACAAGTATTGAATTAATAACACCATACAAATTTGTTTTTTTTCCTCTTTAATACAAAAATACAAAAGAAAAATGAAATATATAAATTTTTTTACCTATGGTGCCATAGGTAGCTCCTGGTGGAAGAAGAATATCAGGATCTCCTCTGAAATCGATTCCCATGTAGGGATAGTCGTCCAGAGATATGATTTGTCTCCGCCACCAGAAGAAAAAATCATCATTGTAGGCTGTCACAACCCTACCTCCCCCCTGTTGTTTCATGACCTTGATCCATCGGGCCATAACCAGATCACGTGGTCCTCTAGGAATGATCTCTACTCTAGGTCCCAGACTTGGGACTCGTTCAAAAAACAAGCTACAAAGGATAGAGGCAAACCCAATTTTTTGTTTCCCCCCCTACTTGCCCTCTGTTAGTTGACCTTTCATGTTGGTCAATAGTGAGGTACACCAGTCATAGACGGTGGGTCTCGCACACTCTAGTGCATAAAACATAAGTGGTCTCGATGCTTGATGCAACAAGGCTGATCTTATGATCCTGGTAAGCATGATTACAATAATATTCAGGATGAGGTCACCTATAGCTCAGATATGGATTTGACTTCCCACCATGGGAGTCCTTGCAACACAGTGGGCCTCGATGTATTCTTAGACCTTCAACCCACTCCCTGACCCACAAGACTTGAGGTCCACAACCTCTCCTTGGCGTGAAATTCCAGTCAAGAAGTAGATGTCCTCTACTTCGATCCTTAATGGTTGTCCATCAAGGATAAAGCTCTCATTATCGGGATCTCAATAGCCCACCAGTAGTTCCAACACCCTCACTTGGGCCCTCATTCCTTTGAGAGCCCAAAACTTGTACAAACCACATCTTTTTAAAACCTCTTGAGCCATCATATCTCTATCCAGTGCTGCATATACCTCCTCATGCTCTCGCTCTCTCCATTCCAACACCATCTTGCAAAAAAAAATTCATTTTTGAGTTAGAAATATCTTTTTTTGCCTTTTGTGCACGTATACGCGGTTTATTTACAAACTGTCGTGGGTAGGGCCTTATATACGCCTCCTATAGTTCACACAGGGGCGTATAATTAGTCATATATGTGACATATTCAGGGAAACCCGTGTATACCGAAAAACCCAATTTGCGCCCTTAAAAACTAACAAAATAGAACCTAACTTAAAATTGTAAACCATTGAAATTGAAGAGGATGGGATGAAGAGTTACCTGGTCCAGACGGTGCGTGATTTTTTTTCCTATTGCTCCCGCGATCGTCATTTGAATTTTGAAGGTGTTTTAGTCCAAATTGCACTATTTGGGTAAAAATGAAAATAATACAGTAAATTTTGATTTTATTACTATTTATAAGCCATTTTTCACCCACTTGATATAGTTTTGTGCTATTTTTTTTGTCTAATGGACTAATTCAAGAATGGTTTTAAGCTGTTTTTTGTAGTTTCAACTCAATTTTCCTATGAATTTCAACGTCATGGTTGGTCGTTTGTCTCCTCAAGAAGGTATGTTCATGACCTAGCATATAAGATAGGTATCTACTCCATTGTGCATTTTTTTGAATTACCTTTCAACTACCATTTTCTACGCCTTAGGTACAAACCCATTGATTGTGACACATAAACCTCAATCGACTATTAATAACATTGTTAATAAACGGTAGATAATTACCAAACATGGGTACCCTATTTAGAAACTCTTTGTCATTTGGAACCCATGCCGAGTTTTTCCTTAGGACCGAGATTCCATTATAATTCAATATGTAACTTTACAATGAGCCTCATTTCTCATTCATGCACATGCGACCTTATTACCCGCGGACTCCCAATAACGAGTCTCATTTAATCTCATTTTTGACTCGTCCAAAAAATGAAAAGATTGTCGAGTGATTTGTCCCTTTCACACTTATTAAAATTATATTTGAAAGATCATGAGATCTAATTCAGCTCTTTTCTGACTCGCTATCAAAAATAGAAAAGATTGCCGAGTGAACTTGTATTTTTCGCACTCGTAAATTGGATTTAAAAAGACATCGATTTGGCACAAGTTTACCCCTTTTTCACACCAAGTAGACTAAAATACATAAAAAAGGACATTTTTTGGCGTTAAGTTGTGATTGCATCTCATTCCCTCGCTTGTTGTATTGAGCCTTTAGTTGGTTCTCGCTTTGTGTTATAAACCGTTGCCTAAGAATTTTGCATCCTCAACCAAGAAGAGCCTTGTTTTTATCCTTCTCAATTTGACACCCTATACCCTAGAGGGAACATCACCCCAAGTGTCCATCTCCTGCATGCATTTCCTTTCATTGAGCATAGGTACATTCCACTGTTGGAACTATTTTTGCTTACTTGTGACACTCGTTCCCTCCTCTGTATCATAGCATTCATTTGTTATGAAAAAACAAAAAAATACGGGTGGGAAGGGTATACTATATTGTAATTGGCAGTAGTTGTGTCACCTTTGAACATAGAAGAAAGTTATTGAGTCTGCGTGTCATCATAATTTTGGGTTTAGTATGGCCTTAGGAAGCTGATCTTGCTACAAAGTTTTCTCTACCGACTGGTTACTCTTCTAGTCCCTATAGAGAACATTATTGATGCTCTGCATCCAATTGTCACATCATTGAGTCCATTCTTTTGGAGTTCACCATATGTCTCATGCTCTTGTTCAAAGGAATTCTATCAACCTGTGTCAACCACTCCTTAGAAATATTGACTTTTCATGTCATCCATACCCTCAGTTTGTCTCAGAATCACATGATACTTTGGTCTTATCATGCACCTTGGCCCTACTTTCATCATTGGTAGGTCACCTTGAACCCAACAATCGACATTTCATCATTGGTCGTTGACTGGGTGGTTTACCTTATGTTTGATGGCAATACATCTATTCACACTTTGGGATTCGTGCAGTGTCTTGGATGCCATTAGCCTTATTGGTGATTTCCTCTCCTTTGTCAACATATTTTTATCATTGGCTGTTATTCAGAGGGTCCTTTTCATGTACCGCTTGCATTTGGCACATGCAAAAGACACACAGGGTCGTTGGTTCATGAACATGTTCTTCATCTGAACTCCACCAAATCATGAAGCTCCTTCTTTGTTCCTTGCACTAACTAATGAGAGATGCCTCAATTCTCTCCTTTCAACGGGTCTCCTTCAATCTACTTCAGTTCATTTATTCTGGATATGGTACCCATAGTTTTATGAGTACCTTTAGGCTTGCATTCATTAGTGGCAGTCTCTCTCGCCATTGACAAATGGGAATACATAAATGTATCCTGATCAATGGATCTCTCAAGTGTTCGACACCAACTCCTTTATTCACATTTTTAGAGATGTACTCAGTGCCTTGATACCTAATTTCATTATCAGTAGGTTGTCTCGCGATTGTTAATGGTATACTTCAATGACCGGTAGTCAAACAATGTCTCATCGTGTTCGACCTCAACTCATTTATTCACATGATGTAGACTTGCACCATTGGCTGATAGTGTAGAAGACTTGAAGACATCACTATGCGGCCACAACTTTCCTGAGTTGTTGCTTCCATTTCATTGGACCAATACCTATTTGACTTCAGTGATCATGGGAGATTAGATTGTACTCCATGGTATACATATATCTTCATATTGATTTTTGAGACTAGTTTCACTAGGCCTTGTTCATGACCATGACAACTTTTGGCATATAAATGCATTTGTATTTTCCTATTCATGGCCATGAACACTTGTTTGATATATTTTTCACATGGATCTACATTGTATTCATGGCAGCCATGTATGCAAATTCAGTACATAATGTAATGAGAAATTGAGTTCGTCCAACTGGTTCTCTACCACTCCACTTCTGGGTTATTTATAATGTATTTCGGTCATCGCAGATACTCCTTTGATCTCACACATTAGGGGTCATCTGTTATAGAAAGATTTTCCTCACCATTGCTATCTTGCACAAAGGGCCTTTTTCCATTTCCCTATGTAGACTTTTTATCCATTTTTTATGAATCCAGAGCTAAAAATATACATTTTTCCACATATACACTCCCTAACTGCTATGCAAGATGCGTATATGCTTGCTACTCCACTACAGCTCACGTATATCGGGATTTGTGCTAGAAAATAAAAAATGAGGCTGGGTTTCCATGTCACAACAAAATACCTCTGATCCTTGGCCTTCCATATACTGGAAAAATTCTGACTCGACCCTTCAACTGCATCCTGGAGGCTATAAGAGCACAATTTTGAACTATGAAAAAGAAGGAGAAAACATTCAACTTTGAGAGAAAAATTACTCTAGAGAAATTACTTCATATTGAGTCTGCATCCCTTTGTTCCTCAAGTCTGAACATAGTGTTCAACCCCCAAGCTCTTCCCTTATTATTGAGAGGACCTCTTTGCCTCTTTCTCATGAGATTGCCTTTGGTGGAGGATTGAAGTGGTGGAGACCAAGTTGGAAGGAACTTGGTTTCTTGGTTTCGACCTGTGCCGAAACGGAAGTCTGTAATGTTGACACTTATGTTGATCAATTATTAATAGAAATACTCCTTTCTGGTCCTATTGGTATCTTGCAAATATATGATTATTATCCATGGGCACGTTTGTAATGTTTATTAATGGATTATGCTATCTGATGTGCTAACCCCTTTTATAACATCACTATATACTTACTTTTCTTGTTTGTTGAGAACGTATCATAGGTATAAAGATTTAGGTCAAAGTGCTCAATGGTGGAACATCATCAAACGTTGGATCGAGGTAGGACTTTTTCTTTTATTGCACATTAGTTTATATAGCATATGTTGGAATTGAGTTGATTTATGCAGTCATACCTGTCTGTTGTGGTTTACCCTTGGCCATAGAGAGTTTTTCCCTTGTAACACTACTGTGCATTATATTTGGCACATAACAAGGGAGAAAAAGAGTTCATAAGTATGATGGACAAGGAACACCAGTTGAAAAATTGGAGAAGTGAAAAACATAGTGGAGGATGACACCACTAGAGGAATGACCTCATCACTTTATCCATACATTGGAAGGGATCCCAAGGAACTGGCACATAGACCAAGAGATGCATAGAGGCACTACAAAATGAATAGGATCACAGAAGAATTTTGTAGTAACCTTCTCATTCGAACATCGAAACCCCAACATTGATTCAACACTGAAGATGATACGGGGAGTGATATTTGTTGATGATACAGAGGTTTAAATCATGACAAAATATCAACAACAAAATAGATAGATAGTTAAAGACTTAGTCTCATTCTATTGTGTTGAAGAGGAAGCACCAGATGAAGATGACCCACACAACATTCAGATTACAGATATTGAAGCAGAGAGAGAGGTGGAAGGTCTATATCTAGAGTCATAAGTATTTTCTACACCAATCAAAGTTAAGAAAGTCGACATTGGGATGAATGAAAATCCTAAAAAGGCAAGTATTGGAGACTATTGTGATGAGTTGTTAGAAATGTAACTCAAGAGGTCACAACATGATTTTGTGATGTTTTACATGGTAGAGACCATTTTGACTTTCCTAAAGTGTTTTATAATATAAAATTGACTTTATATTATAAAAGTGACTCTATGTTTTTTAATGACGTAAGTGAAAAGTTAAGTTGTGGGTCCCAAAAATATTTGTGAGAATTTAATAATAAAGTGTATTATTAAATGAGCATTTAATGTGAGCCTTTAGATATGATTCATCTCATAAATTGATGACTTAGGTGAGATTAGTTAGTTATGGTTTTTGGAAGAGGAAAAATATAAAAAGACATTTAGGGAAAGAGAGAAATTATTATTGAAGTCACATTGTCATTAATTGAAGAGAGAGAGAAATTAATGAGTTGGAGAAAGGTAGAGCAAGAGAAATATTTCAAGCACAATTTCCAAGAGAGAATTTTATACAACATGAGCATTTAATTTCTACGCCTTATTGTTGTATATATAGTTGGAAGGAAAATTTATTATTTTTGGTCCATATAGTGATTTAAAACATGCAAATCAAGGTTAATACAATTATTAATTAAGGTTGTACAATTTCATATTGTAAGCACACATTTCTATACTAATTTTTGTGAATTTATTACTGGTCTGGATAGTCCATACAACATATGCAATTGAAATAAAGAGAGAAGTAATAGTCCATACAGTTTCTAAAGAAAAATGTTGGTTAGATGATGAGATAAGTACAACTTGAATGATTTTAATTTGTACTTGAAAGAAAATATTTTCTTTATCTTTTGGTTTCCTCAAAGTTCATGAGGATTTTCCCTAGCTTATGCCTAATTTCTTGTGTCAACTTCTTACAGTAGGATATACTTGGTTGATTGGTACTTTCATTTAAGTTTAAATTTGATTCCAGTTCATTAAATTCATGTGGTGTAATTGGTTCATTAATAACTCAGATCAAATGGACAATCAAGTGTTTCAGCCAAGTGTTTGATGAAAGGTTTCATTGATTTTTTTCTTTTTGTCATAGAAAATCTACATGGTATCAGAGACTAGGGTTATGTAGGTGAAGATGAAAGGAGAAAGAGAGATTTAAGGATTGTTTTGTCTTGATTTTGATTGGTTTATTCTTAGGAAGAAAAATTAAATAAATAATGGCTTTCTATATAAGGTTTCAGGACATATTAGATGGCATATCTAATTACTTTCAATGGAAAGCTAGAATAACAACAATTATAAAGGAGAATAAGATCTGGGATTTTGTCAATACAAATGTTGTTGTACCCACAAATAACCCATTTTACCTAGACCTTGATGAGATAAATGAGTCTAAGGAAAAAATAATCTTACTGGATGGCATGAAATACCACCTTATCCCACACTTTGCTGAGAAACCAACAACCCAAGTAATGTGGGACACTTTGAAAAATTAGTTTGAAGCCAAAAATGAGAATAGAAAGATGGCCCTGAAAGACAAGTTGCATGAGGTTAGAATGACCAAGGAGGATAATGTATCTACCTACTTGACCAAATTGGCTCAAGTGAACAATGAGCTAGTTGTTGTAAGTGGGGTCATCTATGACTCAACAATGGTGAGGATAACCCTTAAGTGGTTGACAAAGAGTGGGAGGGTTTTGTAAAATGTGTGGTGGGTAGAGAGAAGTTCCCAGACTAGAGTACATGATGGGATGACTTTACCCAAGAGGATATCCAAGAGGGGTCTCAAGGAAAATCCAAGATAAATATTGATATTGATGAAAATGTGGCCCTTGTTGTAAAAATCAAAGGAAAGAAGAAGAAATACTTGAGTAAGATTCATTGCTATGTTTGAAACAAACTTGGACATTTTGCAAGCCATTGTCCTGGTCAGAAGAAGGAGAAGAAGGATGAAAGTTGTAAAGTAGTTTCAAATTTTCTAGAGGACTTAAAAGAATTTGAGAAATAATTTTTTCTTGTGTCTCTTGATTCAAGAATGGGAAGCTCATAAAGGTTTGTAGGTTGTTGGATCATTGATAGTGGTGCATCCAAACACATGATTGGCATGTGGGGTGCCTTTATGAGTATTAATGAGATTGATTTTGCTTGCAATGTTATGACCAACATTACTCAAACAGTCAGAGAGGTTGGAACAGTTAGGTTCCAACTTGAATTTGGTGAGCTCTTCACTTTGGAAGGAGTTCTGTTTGTCCCAGGCTTCCAATGAATTTAATTTCTATTTCAGCCCCGGAGGATTCAGGATGGGGGACAGTGTTTAGGTTGGTACATGTGTTATTGTATTCTATAGGAGTACAACGGGTTGAATCATTGTTTCTTAGTGATCAGAAAGAGAGACTGTAATTAGTTCGAGGAATGTGCATGTATAGTAGTTTTGGATGGTTGTCAATATTTGGAATTGAAGATGAGCAGCCAACTCAAGAAAGGGTTGCAGAAGGAGTGCATGTAGAAGATCAACCCTTGGAATTAGGAGAACAAGAAGGTTCTCTTGAAAGAAGTGGAAGGATACTCAACCAACATAGAGAGAATGAGCAAGATCCATAGTTTCGATTTGTCTTCCAACATACGCTTCTAGAGCCAGAGGGAGTTCTTAAAAGTGGTCAAGATGATAGTGTTAGAACCTTCCTCGTTAAGAGGGAGTGTTAGAAATGTAACTTAGGAGGTCATACCATGATTTTGTGATGTTTTACATGGTGGGGACCATTTTGACTTACCTAGAGTGTTTTATAATATAAAAGTGACTTTATGTTTTTTAATGATTTAAGTGAAAAGTTAAGTTGTGGGTCCCAAAAATATTTGTGAGCATTTAATAATAAAGTGTATTATTAAATGAATATTTAATGTGATCCTTTAGATATGATTTATATCAACCATTGATGAGTTATTTGAGATTAGTTAGTTAGGGTTTTGGGAAGAGGGAAAATATAAAAAGACATCTAGGGAAAGAGAGAAATTATTATTGAAGTCACGTTGTCATTAATTGAAGAGACAGGTGAATTAATGAGTTGGAGGAAGGTAGATAAAGATAAATATTTCAAGCATGATTTCCAAGAGAGAATTCGGTACAACATGAGTGTGGACAGGGCCTTGCAAAGATGTTATCTGATTCGACCTACAAAACATTGGAATTGAACCATACCTTTAACCAATCAAATGCCCCAATGATGCAAGTTGGGAAGGACACCATGCAAGTACTTGATTAGTACTCTCTTTTACCCTGGTATAGAGATATTTTTTATTTTTTCCAGCACCTAAAATGTCCACCATAATTGGAGAAATCCAAAACTAGGTCTCTTAAATTAAGAGTTGTAAAGTTCTACATCATAAACCACAATTTATTTTGGAAAGATCCTACTGGAATTTTGTTGAAATGTTTTGATGAGGATGAGTCAAAATAGGTCATAACAGATATGCACAAAGGATCTTGTGGAGGACAATAGCATTGGAAATATACATCCCTCAATATTTTGAGGGACGGATACTACTGGCCCACCATATTTTATGATGTGTTGTCCATGGTTAAAGATTGTGAATAATGTCAAAAATTTGCTAGAAAACAAAAAATTCTCTCACTACCCATAAAACCCATTACTACTAGTGGTCCATTTCAGCAATGGGGCCTAGATTTCATAGGTGAGATAAACCCACCGTCTAGTGGAAAACACAAGTGGACTCTTACTTCCACTGACTACTTCACAAAGTGGATTGAAGTTGTTCCTATGTGGAATGTTACTGATAAGGTGATCATAAATTTATTGGAGTCAAACATCTTTGTTTGGATTGGGTGCCCCATAAATTTAGTAATCGAAAATTCCCAAGCATTCAAGTCCAAGGCTATGATTTACTTATGTGATAATTATAGAATTTTCCTAACACACTCTACACCATATTACCCATAGGGAAACGCGTTGGTTAAGCCATCAAACTAGACTATCATCATGATCATAAAGAATTTGATGGCTAAAAATAAAAAATATTGGGACTCCAAGCTTAATTATGCCTTATGGGATTACATGATTAACACCAATAAGTCTTTGGGAACCTCCCCATTTCAGCTAGTTTATGGGGTGGATGTTGTTTTTCCAGCCTAACTTGGTCTACCAGTCTTAAAATTTTTACAGGAGGAAGTGGATGAACGTAATGAAATATAAAAGAGAATTTTTCAAATTATTGAAGTGCAACAAAGGAGAGAAGCATTGAATGAGAAGACTAAGGCATACCAGAGAAAGGTCAAGGTAGTCTTTGACAGAAAAACCAAAAAGGAAACTTTTCAAGAATGTGACCTGATTTTGAGGTGGGATGCCAAGAGGGAGGACAAACCCAAGCATGGTAAGTTCGATAATATTTGGTTTGGTCCATTCAAGATGGTCAAGTTTTTGGATAATAATACCTTTATATTGAAAAATATAGATGATACTGAGATCTTTGGAGGCCCGATTAGTGGGCACTTCCTGAAGCATTAATTTGCTTGATGGACCAGAGGTGGTCCATCATGCACAATAGTTGTTTTTGTTTCCATTTTTATTTAACAGTTTTTCTTGAATAAAGAATCCATAGACCAACAAAGGCACTAGTGTGTAGCTTCATATTTGACTTTCTGTTTAAATAAGACAGGTAATAGTGCTGATAAACATAGAATGAGTGATTGTTAGCAAGTGGGAGAAGAATTAATGTAATAAGGCACCTAGTATGTTGTTCTTATCACCTCACAGGGAAGTGTTATCCCCGATTGGATCCAATGTTAAACCATATTTCTACACCTCTTCCTTCTTTCCCTCCATCATCCCATCCATTTGTCAACCTAATTCTTGCTTATTTTCTTTCCAATGGTGTATTGAGTCATTTTGATTTGTTCTCATCTTCCTTTTGTTTTTCATCAATTTTTTTCTCTTTACAAGGTTAATACATGTTATGGTTTTAATTGAATAAGACACATCACCATGGTTATGTCACTAGTGGGTTGATATAAGGTTGACCTAGGCCTTTGATGAAAAAGGACATTGATTGCAAGAATGTTGCTATTATTGCAAACAATAGAAAATGCATTGTTTTGTTGGTTTTAACATTCAGAAAATTTCAAAAATTTAAATCAACTTGTGTTGATGCATCACATGCATGTGCATGTCGTTGAGCAATCAAGTTCATGTGGGTTACCATGAGTTTGACCATCATTACAGAATTCATGCCAAGGGTCATGTACGTTTACGCCTTTAACTGTTATGATTGTGGGATCATGGGTAATTGTCATTGTTGGTGGTAAAGGAAATCAAATTAACACATACATTTGGCCAAAATTTCTAGCAAGAGTAGCTAGAATGCAATGGTTTCTCCCTGAGAGCATTGTGAATTGAACAAAATAGAGCCACAGTGGCTCAAATTGTTTGAATCCATTCCAGAAATTAGAGACGTTTTCATTAGGGTAGAATGGTTTCATTTTATCTATGCTTTTAATGGGAAACACACTTGAGTGGCCCTACTCTTTGCACAAAATTTTGATGGGTTTCATACCTAGCTTAGGGAGGCCACAATTCATATTACAAAGCATTTTATTGGAGCATCCTGTGCTCTCTCGGTCAATGGGGAGATATGGTTGAAAAAGGGAAAATTGCCAACTGAGATCTGCAACGAATTCCTGGTGGAAGAACACCAATAACCTTATTAGAGTGAAGGTATCTTGAGTATGTGGATTAAATATGTGTGGTGGGGAATCCTCACTGCAGTCCAAAGGTATATTATAATTGAAGGCCATTTGTCGATTGTGCACTATTATCACCTATGTTTCCTTATGCACCTAAGTGGTAACAAGGAATTAAAAATCCCTTTTTATTTGCTTAAAATTTTAACGAAGATGTCTAGAAGGTTCTAGATTTAACCTGAATTTTCTCACAGAAGTTTATATCACCAGGGTTTTATAAAAATATTGGTCCTCTTTCCTTTAGATGAAATAAAAATTCCCTAGAAAAATTTTCTACAGTTTGTAGGGTTACATGAAGGAGGAGAAGAAACTTATCAACAACAAGGGCAACACGAAGTTGATCGACAATATGAAGAGAAAAGGGACAAGGATAACCAACAATTGAGGGTTTCCCATGAAATTGGGTGCTCGTCAAAAGATACCTAGGAAACTAGAAATAAGAAAACTACACCTAAAAGTGGGGGAACCCGATATAAAGAGGCCAGGTCAATTACTCCAACAAAAGAGGAGATCTCGCAAAGGTAGTTAAGATCATCTACAACAAAACAAAGAGAGAAGGAGAGAAGAAAGGTTCATGCCAGACAATAAGAGGAATAGGTCACCCCACCAGGTCCATTGTCACCTAAGCATTTTGAAGATGAGCTTGTGACCACCACCATGCAGCAAGATAAAAATCCCAGGACAAAAACAAGGAAAAAAAAGAAAACTAAAAAACACAGTTCAAAGATTGTTTCTGCGGAATTTGTTCCTATAGAAACCTTCATTAAGGAATCCCTTGAAGAAAAACATAGTAGAAAAAGGAAAGGGAACCAGGACCCTGAAATTTCTAGCAAACCTAACAAAAAAACCAGGATCAAAAATCAATTGAGGCTAAATTATAAAGCACTTTTTAATCCATATTTGAAATACCAACAACCCATAGTAATTGAGGATGAGGATATTGAATAGGACATCTCTATATTTTCCAATATGGAGGAGATGGATATCCACACATTGAAAACGATGACATTGGATAAGGCAAGGAAAAAATATAAAGGGGATACCTTAGGGATAAAATATGCTACTATAAAAACAAAGTACCCTACAAACATGGATTTAAAACAAAATGTAATGGACTTTGGCCCAGAACCTAAGCAAGAATCTAATGGCATAAACCTAGATACATAGCTAGTTCATGAGAAAGTTTCAAATGACTCCAAACTAGAGATTAAAGAAAAAATATTGAATATGCAGGGACCTGTGAGGGAGACACGTGACAAAAATTCCGAGGTAGCACCCAAATATGAGATGAGGCCAATAAAAAAGAAGTTGTCCATTGACCTCAACAAATATTCCATAGAGGAAGAACATGGGCTAAGGGATATAATTAAGGTACAAGTCTTGATCAAACCAAAGGTCCAAGTTGACATAGTTATATATGACAGCCACTGGGTACAAATTCTTAAGCAACACATTCAGAGTTTACAGTAGGAGAAGCAAAATCTAGAAATGTGGGATACTAAGCTATAAAAGAAGTACCAAAAGATGCAAATGAAACATCAGAAATCATGCTTGTTATTGAAAGAGATAATATAAGAGGTATATTGTTTTTAAAGGAGAAAGGATTCAGGGCTTATGCCAGCTAATCCACCTTCATTCCAGTTTGGTCTTCAGTTGGAGTGTACGTAGGAATCCATGCACAGTCACCTGCCAGCTACAACTATCGAAGGTTTTTGTTAGGAGTTTTTCTACTTCATTTGCCAACATTAGTTATAGTTTCACTTATAGATTTTTGTTGTTTAAGTTCAATATATTGCTGCCAATTGTAATAAGTGGTCATTTTATTTTGATATGAACCATATTTTTTGTTAAGGTCGAGTTAAAGGGAAGTCATGGCTGATACTTCCAACCAAGTACACTCAGGTCAAAGACATGTTTTGAAGTTGTAATGAAGGAGGGACATTCAATTTGTTTACATAGTCTAAGTTCTAATGTTAAGTTTAACTTTTGTGTTATATCCTAGATAGATGGTCCAAACCCTATTGGGAAAGAGATAAATAGACATATTTTTTAATGTAATGGGTTTCATTTTTTGGGATATCAAGCATCAAAATTTTGGCTGGACATGAAGAATCAAACTATAAAGTTTCCTACATGGTGAATATAAGTTTTGGTGATAGTTTGTGTTTTTCTTCTCAAATATTTGTGTGTTCTTAATCTTATCTAGATGCAAGTTGGAAATGTATGCAATGTGTATTTTCCTTTCCTTTAGCTATTGTTTCAACTATTTTTTGCAGTAGATAGTTTATTGCATTAGAACATTTTTTGGGTTATTTGTGTCAAGATAGATGTTTTAAATCTATAATATTATTTCAAGTTTGAATTTTCATACAACAAGTAACAAATTGAATGTTTGCTTGTATTTACTTTATTTTATTCTCATGTCTTTACCTGCTCACCAAGTTACATGCCACCAGTTAAGGGAAACCCTGCAGTGACATTGTTTAACACTCCAACCAGGTCTCTACCCTTGAAAACCTATCTCTCATCTAACCAACAAATATAATTCATAAAAAAATCATGATTCCAAAGATTGTGGCATAACTCTACCCTTTAGTAGTCAGGTGCAGACCTTAGGAACAACACCTACATTTACACCATCCTTAGTGAGCTTTTTATATGATCAAATATAGGTCCCATAACCATACCTCTGGGGATATCAAACATACACAAGGGTTGACATCAATGAAAAACAATCTTTCGACAACCCCTAGGGCATAAGATAACTTAGTTCATGTAAAATTTAACTCCAAACTTGAACAACTCGATATCTCAAAAATCACATTTACCAATGCAACAAAATTCAATCTCTAAAGAAATTAGTGCCTTACTTATTGGGTTATGGAGTCTCTTCCTTTAAGATAGTATTTAACAATATTCTAGGGGTGTAAACCCTCTTACTCGCTAGAGAAGGTAAACCTTAGCAAGTTCATTCTACAAGGGTGTGAACCCTCTTACTCCTTGTAGCAATCCATAAGCCTTTTTAATAGAAATAGAATAAAATTCCTTGACAGAGGGTGTATTCCCTTATTCTCCTGCTAGGGTTTTATTAATAAACTTGAAATTAAGAAGAAAAACATAAGATTGCATAAATTCCTTACCTATTCCAAGAGATAGCATGAAAAACACTTACTTTATCAAAGAAATTGCATCAAATTTCCAAGAACAAGCATCTAAGAGAAGTTGATATCCTCTATTCTACCAAGAGACACAAGAGGGAAGAGATAGTGAATTTCCCAAGAGGGCCAAAATTTTTATTTAAAGAGTATGTAATTCTCAAGTGATGAGTATTGAAAATGGAAAAGAGACGGTGTCTATTTATATAAGGCCATCTAAACCAAATTTTCCACCTAAAATTATCAACAAAAAATTCAAAGAGGGTCAAACCTCTTGATTTTCTCTTCCAATTGTTGGAAGATTGGTTGTTGTCAATGATGTCAACCCTGGTCATGGGTTTTGGACCACAAGATTGATGAAGGTATTTAGACATGAAGGAAAATGCGCATGTAGATACAACACCCATGAACGGATAGTACACATCATGTTGTTTCCGATGGTATGTGGCATGTCATGTAGATACTCATGGTTAAGGAGAAATGAATTTTTGAAGATGACAAAGTGAATTGAAGAAGGAAGTACATGTAGGCCCTGAAGATAATTAAAGAAAAGAATTACAAAATAAGAAAGTGTCAGG
>JZKD02S2125837.1:230874-243525 GCA_000966675.3 Picea glauca
AAAATAAGAAAGTGTCAGGTCGGCCCTAATGTTAAAAGGAAGTGACATAAATGTTATAAATAAACATCATTATACATTCATTTGATACAAGTCAAATTTCAGAGGAAATAAGAAGTAAAGAAGATTTCAAGGGAGGATGAAGTATTTTGGTGATGTGTTCTAAGGTATGTTATTTTCAGGTCATCTTACCATTTTTGCTATAACTGTTTTTCTAGAATGAATCAGATGGTGAAATCCCTATGGTATTTATAAGACATATCAAGGTACCTCTGGTAAAAGGTTGAGCTCTTGATTCGCTATAATTCACTATAATTATGGAGATACACTCTGTGTTTATCCCTCCCTTTACATTTGGAAGTTGTAGCTACCTTTGGAAGTCATTACTTCCCTTGAACAATAACTATTGATTATTTCTCATATATTGCGCATGGTGTATTGGTGTAACTCTTATACTATTGTTCATTGCTCATTGGATATAGTTTAATGGTTTAAGTATAAGTTGAAAAAGTTTTAAATTGTACTTGATATTGATTCACCCCCTTCTCAGTATCAACAACAACTTGCAAATATAAAAACAACATGAAGTAAAACCCCCAAAAGGGTGATGGAATTCCCTAGAAGGGTGACGTGAGGCTTAAAAGTGATATTTTGAGCCCGAAAATGAAGATCATTGGGCCTCCAAGGGCCATGTGCTAAGTTCTCATGTTCTAGAGTGTCATGCCATGCATCTACTTCCTTCCAACTGCATCACATCATTTCCAAGAACATCAAGCCCGCCAATCCCTAGCCTCCAAATAATTTCAAGGGTTTATAAAGTGATTTCCTAAGCCTACAAAGGCCAATGTCTAGGTGCAAAAGTCTATGTTGTCAACCTCAAATTCTATCAAAGTGTTTCCAAAGGAAACATCTTCTATCATTTGCATATAAAGGATCTAGGATGTTACTCCTATCTTGTGGGGTATTAAATCCATCTTGGGGTTTTTCAAACCCCCCATGAAGGTAAAAATAGCATAATTCCTCCATGGATACCTTTCACCTAGAAAGGTCCTACAAAGACAAACAAGTACACCCTCCAAGGGTTCACAATTCACATGCATCATTCCAAGTAAGGCATATTTAACAAAAGAACCACCCAAACATGTTCATTAAATACCCCCCTTTGAAACTAATAAAATGCTCAAACACCTTATAACATTTTTCAAACTTATGGAAGGGTTGTTAGGTTCCCTATTGGGTAGGCCAGTACCCAAGTCAAGGAGTGTTTACAAAGAATACCCTCTTTAATTTTTCTAGTGAATATGAGGTGGATGAGAGTGTGACCTTTGGGCATGGGGTTCTTGACATATCAAGGGCTCAATTTTCTCATTTATGGGTGCCTTTATGGAGGGTGTGTTGCATCCCTCATCTTCAATGAAACATTTTTCCAAGTCATTTTATTTTCCAATAATTTATTATGGTCTGGGGATTGAATACTATTTGAAGGAAAGAAAAGGAGCACTGCAATTTCACTCAAAGTTAGAATACATTGAGTTTCATATGCACTAGAAATTAAAATACTCTACAAATGCATTCCCCCATCAAGAAAGACATTTATTAATTAATTTTCTTTCTTTTTTAAAAGGTCCTTGTTTTTTTATGGAGAATCATTTAATTTCTTTCAAGATCTTAGGTTGAGAATATAGAATGATAATTTATAGATTTTAACTTTTTACAGGTACAACACCTCCAGGAATTTATCCCCCTCTTCCCACAAAATGAGGTACAATCTCGTTTTGGGATCAGTGAGCCCAAAATCCCAAAAGGTGAGGAAAAAAGAGAAAAGGCATGGAAAGTGGTAATTATGTGTGGGAATGGCATGATGACCATTCAAGGAGACCCCCCAGTATCAACCCTTTTCCTGAGGGTGCCCACTTACTAGGACACAATTTCAGCCAACAAGGTGAAATGAGGAAAAATGTATAGTTTCCAAGAAAATGTTTTCAGAATCGATAAAGGAATCTTTGAAACAAGATCAAATGCTTCAATGATTAAAGTGACACTTACCATGATACTAGAGTTGTTACCTCATGAAGCAAGACCTATTTTTCTATGGGGACCAAAATCGTGTGGTGGATGTTTTTGATGATAAATGGTGATCTGTGGTGGAGAGGAGGGGTTGTGTCTACTCAATCTAGGCTTAACTAGTCATATGGCTCTTGGGACTCCATGTATTCTACCTACAGGTCTTGAGACATCATCTCCTTAGTTACCCCTAGCATGGGGGGTAATAGTGACCATGATTGGGGGGAGAAAATAAGGTCCCTAATCCATAAATGAAACTGATATCTCTTATGGGACATAAAATATTCCTCAAACCACTCGACAATCCCCCTTTAAAGTACATTTTCGCTTCAGAAAGATATGGGTACCATTAGAATTTTTTTTGCACAAGAGATGATCTAAGGCCTTTGACCAAAACAAATCTTTTATTGACTTCGTCCCTAGACTTGGCATGGGTATTTGAGCCTTGAACATGGTCAATGATGGAAAATAAAGGTTAGGATATAAATTAATCTTCTAAGGATCATAATCAATAATGACAAGTCAAACGACAACATAAGACCTCTATATGGATTCTTTGACCTCCAAGTGAGATATGAGCAGTATTAGAAATTTTTAGGCATAGTGTAAGGGTTTTGATACATTAACTAGGGAAAAGGAAAAGGGTCTTAGATCCTAAATTAATCTTTTAAGGTTCATGATCCATGAAAAAGTCCTTAAACCATGAAACATATTTTATAGAGAGGATGTTTATCCTTTGATGAGATATAGGTTCCATTAGCATATTTTATGCACTAAGGATGTGTCTTTGGGTGTCAACCATGGTAAGGGAAGCCAATAAAGGGCCTCTAGTGATAAATACATATTTTAATGATTTGGTCCATAAATGTGGCCATAAACCACTATATAGACTCTCTAAACATGATATTTGAACTTTGAGTGGAATAAGCGTTCCTATATGAAGTTTTACATACTAGGTATGGATCCTAGGATGACGAATATGGTCAAGGAAGCATAAAAAATCCCATATGACATAAAAAAATATTCTAAGATTCATGGGACAAAATGAGGTCTTGAAGTAATACATTTTCCATTCAAAGGGAATATTTAAGCACCAAGTGGAATAAATATGTCATTCAAATATTCTAATCACTGATAATGTGTCTTAAGGCCTTAACAATGGTCATATGGGAACCACTAAATGTTTTTTGACATTAGATGGTTCACAGTATAGAGCCCATGATCAAAGGATAAAATCTAATCTATTATGTACTAAAATATGCTTTAATAGTTCATGGACCATGCATAGTGCCTAAAACCCCCACACAATCCCTATAAATGGAATCTTTACCCCACAACTATAATATGGATTCCCTTAAGAGGATTGGTGCACTATTGATTGATATTTGGGCCCTAACCATGGTTCAAGGACAACCGCTAAAGCCTAAATTGTATTATTAGTTGGGATCATGGTAAAATGTCTCACCTCAAGATTTTTTGTTATCATTCTAGGTAGTGGATATTTACAATATCTTCATCTTCTCCTTGCATAGTATGTAGATATATTAATATATTAAGACTTTACTGTATAATTGTAAAATCCTCCTATATTGGTATAGTTTATTCCTTTAATCATTATATTACATTCGTCTATTAAGAAAATTTTGTGTGTGTGTCCCTAAGATATTAGTGGATATCCTTGGACAATTGTTAGAACCCTATTACCAATATCTAGAGTGACAAACCTAACACTGGTGTCAGCATTATAGTTGTGGACTAAGGGTTCCATTTATAGGTATTATGTGGTTTTTTAAGACCCCATGCATGCTCCTTGAACCCTATACACATATTTTGGTCACTAAGACATTGGTTTTATCCTTGGACCATGGGTAGTGTCTTAAGAACCACATAGTGTGGAAAACATTGTAATTGTACTAACATGACCATGGATAATTCCTTAAGACCCATCCTTAGTGAACAAAATATCTTAATATTTTATGTATCACACTTGGTAGATAAATATCCCATCTAAAGGGAAGGCATAATTGTTCAACGCCTCCTTTTGTTCCATGAACTATGGAATCCTCATTTATTTAAAATGGCCCTTATATCCCTTACTTAACCATGGTTAAGACCCCATGATCTATTTTTACTATGGAAACCCTCATATAGGTTTCCAGATCCCACTTAAATATTTAATATCCTTTTTAGAGGGCCCATGTGGTTCTTTGAGGCCATGTTCATGGACAATATCCTTAAAGTATTTCTACAGAACTTGGGGCCCTTTATTTACCCTCTTTACCATGGTTAAGACCTTAATACCCCTCATTTGTGCACAAAACCTCCTAATGTAATTCATATCCCAATTGGATACCAAATATCTCATTTAAAAAGCCTCTTAAGTGGTTTAAGGACTCATTCATGGTTGATGATCCCTAAAAGCTTCATTTATGTCTTGATATCATTTATTTTCTCTCATGACCATGGTAAAGGTCTCAAGACCCATAATAATGTCCAAAACTTTTTAATGGTTCCCATATCTCAATTAAAGGTGGAATATTAGAATCCCTAAAATACTAATTTAGATCATACAACCCTTGTTTTCTTTCATTGACCTTGGTACACATGCTTGATAGGAAAAATTATTAATGATGTCGATATCCCACCGAGAAGACAATGGCATGTGTCTATATGGTGGTTTGAGGCATATTTTATGAAAGAAGAACCTAAAAGCTTAATTTTGGGCTAAACACTTGAGAGCCATCTATTCTATGTAAAGTTATGTAATGTCACCCATATCCCACTCAAGGACAAAGACACTTTTTAAAGGATTGTTATGGTGGTTTGAGGAATATTTCATGTTGCATAAGAGGTATACTATTAATTTATGGATTAAGAGACTTATTTTCCTTCCCAAATCATGGTCAATGCATTTATACCCATCCCTACTATGAAAAAAATCCTAATGGAACCTTTACCCCACTAATATAAAAAAAAATCCTCTTTTAGAGGGTTGGTGTCATAATTTAAGGCCTTGATGATGGCCCATTAGTCAAAGAATAGTAATTTAATTTCTAATTCCATGGATTTCTCCCCAAACCATGGTTAAATCATTCAAACTCATCCTTGAAATAAAAAAATTTGTAATGGTACCCATATCTCAATTGAAGGACAATCATGTAGTAGATATGACATGTTATGTGGCTTATAGAATTATTTATTCTCCTTGAACCCTTAAGGCTTCATCAAGGACCCAAGTGCCTTATATTCTCCCCTTTACCATCACTAGTGTCTTATGACACCCATCCCTAGATAAAATATATTCATAAGGGTACCCATATCCAAGTGACACCCATCCCTAGATAAAATATATTCATAAGGGTACCCATATTCCACTTGGATTACAAATATCATCTCTAAAGGGTATGTGTAGTGATTTGAGGTCATGTTCATGGATAATGAGCCTTAGAGATTGATTTATGTTGTAAGGCCCTTTATTTCCTCCATTGATTATGGTCAAGACTTTAAGACCCATTGCTAACATGTAAAAATTGTTAACCATGCTCATATCCCACTCCTATAGCAAAGATCCACTTTAAAGGGTCTATATTGTGGTTTGACACCTTGATCACTCACCATTAGTTCAACAATATTAGTTTATCAATATAATTCACTCAATTTCTCCTCTAGCCATATTTATGGCCTTGAGACCCATCCTTAGTGCACAAAACCTTCTAATGGCACTCATATCCTATTGTAAGGACAATGATATACTATACAAGGCATGCTATGTGGTTTGTGTCCTTGTTCATGTCTATTTGTCCTAAAATATTCGTTAATGGGATACAATCCTTATTTTCATCATGTTCGTATTGGCATAGCCTTCAGACCCATCCCTCCTATCCAAGGCTTCATAGGAATATCCATGTTGTTCTTGGAGGCCAAATATCACCTTTAGAGGTCTTATGTGGTAGTCTAAAGCTTTGTTTATTATCTATGAGCATTAGAATCTCCATTTAGAGCCTAATTCAATCATTTTCCCCCGATTACAATGGTTATATCCCCTAAATCCATCCTTCCTATGAAAAAACTCCTAGGAGAATCCATATTACCATTGGAGGCCAAATATACCCATTAGAGGGATAATCTGGTGGTTTGAGGTATCTATTATGACCTAAACATTCATTTTATATTCTTTTTGAAAATAATAAATTAGATGTGCAGATACATAAAATATCATAAAAGAAACATTGTAGAGATATTCAATACCATCCCAATGAGATCAAGAATGCTAAACATGGATTTCAACGAAGCATTTTATGGAAGAATGACTAAAATGGATATTCTATATTAAAAATAACATGAATGGATTTTGTAATGCACACACATTATTAACATGTGCATGTTCTTGTGCATGATTATTTTGGAAAATGTTATGCTATTGTATTTGTGGTTTAGAAGGCATAGAGGTTGTTGTAAAAGTATTTGATGCATGCTTTAAATAATTCACGATTTTTCTTGCATGAGTTCATTCCCAAATTCTCCATTGCTACTTTTCAACCAATGACATTATGCATTTAGCCTCTTGTTTTAGCAATGCTGAATTTTTTCTCTAAGCTATAAGTAACTATACTTTTGATCTTATATTGAGTTTAATTACCTCTCTATAGTGTGTTATTTTTATGTTATAATCTATTTCTTTATAGCACCACATTTTCTCCTTAAATTTAAACATAATAGTATTTTTAATGGTATAAATATTCTACAAAGTGACCCCCTCCTTTATTCCTCAATGACCAACCACTCTCAAGCCATGTGAATTTAGATAGATCTTGAATAAATCATAGGAAGCCTTTTGTTTTCGATATGAGTTACCTTTTTATTTTACATTATTTGCCTAGTCATATCCATACTTCAATATGTGAAATATTGACTTCTATGGGGGATATGATACATTGTGTTTCTTTCAATTTTGATATTTTAAGATGTGATTTTTTTTTGTATTTTCTCAATCTTATTCCATAATTCTATATATATGTTGTAGCCCCATAGTCCATGTCCATATAAGATAGTGTAGATAACAAGAATCTCAAACAAGAGTTTCCTTTTTCCCAGAACTAGGAGTCCATTGATTTACACTTGTTTTCAAGACTGAAAAAAGGATTTTCACCCTCCATTAATCCTTTCATCAGTGTTATAGTTCTAGGAATCTCATGATGAAGGATGAATTTCTATAATTTTATATTTTCATATGCGAAATTAGTGTAAGTGACTTTTTTTATATGATTATCTCATAACATTTGTTTTGCCAATGTTTATTGACACAACGATGCTAGAACATAAATCCTTGAGAATTCTTAGTTTTTTGTCAATATTAGAGAGACACCTTACTATGAGAACAACATTGTTAGTGTAATGAAGAAGGATGATGAGTGTTCAAGTTAAAGTAGTGCAAGCACAACCTATGTCTTCCAAGCATGCCTCTAACTTTAAATTTAAAGTCCAAACATTGTAGGGGATGAGGGACAACCTCGATTAAATCCTATATTAGAATTAACTTCTTCTAAATGACACTCAATATTATTGATCGTAGAAATAATTTTTTTATATACATTTATCTCTTCTAATCTATTAGAAACATTCATTTGAGGAACCTTGTTAAAAAAATTTCTAAATCCAATGAAGAAACATAATATATTACTTTTATTATTACAAAATTCCTTTGCAATGACCTTAAGTGTAACTGGTGATCCATGATTGAATAATATTTTTTGAAACTAGCCTAGAATGTTTCCCTCTTTTCATGAGATTCTAACAATATATTAACCTTATTTTCTAGAATAATTTCATATAGTGACATTTAAAAATATAAAGTATAAAAACAAATGTATTCCCTAAGTAAAATACTTCAAATACAACTCTAAATAAATGAATATGCACATGCATATATATATATATATATATATACAAACACAAATTTCAACTTTAAATAAATGAATATAAATGAATATGCACATGCATATATATACACACAATCACAAATGTATTAATAGTAAAAATATCATCCCACTGTGTAACTGAGATATTGGATAAGGGGAAAGTTAATAAATCATATTTCAATGCTTCAAATAAGTTATTAGCAATGATGGATTACTGAGACTAAGAATATATGTCCATTTGTATGTAAATAAACAAATTATCTGTTGTCATTAGTTATGGACAAGTGTTAATTTTTTTTACATGGAACCTAATACATGTTAAAGATATTGCAGCTGAAAGATGAATTGATACTGAAAGATATCAGAACAAAAATATTACCATGGTGTAAGCAAGTAGCTGGAATTGGTTGTTGGGATGCTGAAACGTACTCTCTCTCTAGATCTGGGACTAAGAATGGGACTCGAACGAAGTCAGAGCCCCAAAGTCTTTCGAATTGAACAAGAAATAGTTGTAGTGTCTCCATCTGATCACGACCATCCTCACCTTCATCTCTTGGATCATTATTATCAACCTGGATTTGACAAGTATTGGCTAAATCGTGCCTGCAAAGATCTGTTCGTATCATTTCTGCTACCTTCAAATTCTCATGAAAATAGATGATACTGTTCCACTATCTATATTCATTACATCCAATGGAAAATTTAAATTCAATACACATACATATCAAAAATTAATAATTGATGAATGAACCCCACCAAATGTAGAGTGCAACTCCCTTCTGTGAAGTTTAACCCATCTGAATGGAAATGAGTGACAACGGAATACACGTCCCTTTAATGCATAAAATGAACCTATATTAGCACATCTGTTAACTCGCTGCTGAGAACGTCGAAAGGTAGCCGTTGAGAACGCGTGCCTGCAATATACTAAGAATGCATAATTCTAATATAAAATGTTTGTGGTAATTCGTGTGTGGTAATATGAAATATTTGGTTGCATTAAGTTGATAAATGGAAAGTGGCAATTACATATCCTTACAATAATTTTTTAATGTGATTAGGTAAATGTTAAAAAGTAAACATGTTAACGGATGCCTTGATAAATGCAAGAAAGTTATGAACAATAAATCTGATCCATTGATTTTGGAGGATGACTAAGAATATGCCAGCATCTTTAATGCATAGCCATCAGATTAGGGTTTAAGGTTAAATAAAGTTAAAAGATCATTAATTGTGCCCATTGTCAATAGATGTACCCCTTTGGATGTAATAACTGGAAATAAGTTATTCTTTTATAAAAAAAAAGACTGATATAAATCTCCTCGGTTGGAAATTATCCCATTTTGTTGCTTGAAAATTGTTGTGGAGCTCCTCCCTCGCATGCTTCACATCATCTTTTTCCTTAGATGCGTTAACATAAGTCACTATATTTGGGGATTTTTGCGACCGACTCCTCAAACTGAAGAGGTGGGTCATAGACATATTTCTGGGAAGACAATGGCAATTTAAAGTACCACAACTATCCCCACATGCATGAAGATATGAAGGAATGACACACCAACGATATTTCGAGGGGAAGGGTTGCGGTTTTCTACAGTAACAACTCAGCTTCTGGAGAGTGTTCTACTTTACACACTCCTTGACTTCTTGAAACACAGGTTGCGATTTAGCAGGTTTGGAAACTAACAATTCTATTGCAATCCATGATTTCAGCTTCGAAAAATCATAGGAAGATGCAACTTTTGTGTCCGGTGGAACAACAACAAAGAAGTGAGGAATACAATGATGTTGAGGAATTTATCTATGGTGGTGTGCTTGGACTCTGCATATAGTTCACATGCATTCAAGTATTCATCTCCCAAGTCGAAGTTGGTTTGGTCGCCCTTAACAAAAATGTTTTCCGAAATCGTTCCAGATATGTTATGATTTTGGCGAGGCAGAGTCGAATAGAAATAGATCTCATGTTACAGATTCACAAAATATAGTTAGTTGTGGGTGTAAAACTTAAGCGTGTAGCAGAAAAGAAGTGATAACTGGTATCTTACTCTATGAGAGTCTGGCCATCTCGGCTTTCGGCACAAAATCTCTCTTGAAACGTCTTCCAGTCTTCTTTTCCCAAAGTTAGATGAGATCACTCTGATTGATGATGTTGTCTGGAGGCCTGTAAATCACGAGTTTATTCATTTTTCTAGGATAGCTTCCTACCTTAATCATGAGAGCTACAGTGTCATCTTCTTATCGTCTAAAATACACAAAGTGCCTTCATAGAGCCCATTATCCCACACAAGCGTCTATTTTCTTTTCATAAGTAAAGCAGACGCATACACCTCCCATCATTGAAATGGATGATAGGTGGTGGGGACGGCCTTCCTCTCATTGCCTCTCACTTTCAATGGAAGGCAAAAGAAAACCAGTCAGCTGAATGCAATGGTTTCTCGCCAGAAGGACCTACAGGACTACCTCAAGTTGGACCATAGAACGTAGAAAAAGTAAGGTTGAGCACCTCCTTCATATGATTCTCCTTCAGTTATGTAAAATTTCTTTCTACAACAAGAATTTTAATCTATTCATAATTGTACCATCCATTCTTAACTTCATAGTGAAAATTATCAATTAAATCTTAACTTCATAGTGAAACTTATCAATTAAATCATAACATACCAGATCGAACATAGTATTGTGGTTGGATGTAGGTATTTCTTTGATCAATTCGGGAAATAGTGATCCTCGCTGAGCACCCTTCTTCCCATACCGGAAAGACTGATGACTGACGACATACACTGTGCGCCTAGAAATAGTCACAATTTTATAATTTACAGGTAATTGCACTAACTCAAACCCTTGATCTGGCCCTTAACCTAGTCAGGTACACTCGGGAGGTGGTTGAAACCCTGGAAGACATGCTAACATAGAGATGCTATGTGCATTTCAAAAGGATGGAAATGTAGACAGATGGACAACACTTTCCACATCTAACGGACCAACTTGCGAGGTGCTATGTTTTCCAAAATTAAATATTATTTTATGATACAACTACTCTTCCATTTTTAAAAATAATTTTACTTTATTTCTCTAAAAACACTTGAAAATAATTCCATTTTCCTATGTGGGTAGAAACGGTAAATACAACTACTCCATTTTTAAAAATAATTTTACTTTATGTTTGTAAAAACGCTTGAAAATAGTTCCATTTTTTATGTGGGTAGAAAAGGTAATGAAGGTAATGGGCATACCCAACCAACCTAGGTAGTGGAGTGCCCAATTACATTGAATTTAAAATAGTAATTGTAGGGAAGTTGAATTTTGAATATCTTTGTATTGTTTTGTTGATTTATCTAGGTTGCCAAGGAGAATAGGACTCAATTGGCTCCAACAGTTCTATTTATAATCTGATTCCATTCATTATATGGTAAGTGAAAATAATATTGATTAAATTAATATATGTAGTTTGATCAATTCATGGATTTCATACCATGGTTACCATTGATTAGCGCTTCCCAAGGCTAATGCATACATATGGTGATACAGAGATGCTAAAATGGTTGAAGATATTCAAGAATTGCACCATTGTTTTAAATATTCCAATATATAATAATTATTTTTAGGCATTGATTAGCGCTTCCCAAGGCTAATGCATACATATGGTGATACAGAGATGCTAAAATGGTTGAAGATATTCAAGAATTGCACCATTGTTTTAAATATTCCAATATATAATAATTATTTTTAGGCATGCATGTGCCGACCATAAACATGTGTGAATTTTGTCTTCAGTGGCTCGACGGAGATGTTCTAGACTTTATTTCAATTATTTATTTAGAGCCATATATTCTATCTGCCAAGAATTAAAGTTTTAATCAACATGGATTTATATATATATATATTTTTTAAGTCTATGGGTTAAGTTCAGAACATACTATTTATATAACAAGAGAAAAGTGAGGATAAGTGTTGATTTTAAGTATATGGGTTAAGTTCAGAACATACTATTTATACAGCAAGAGAAAAGTGAGGATAAGTGTTGATGAAGAGAAGCCTTATTATCTCTCCCTCACCCCTAAGGTATATGTTAATAATAATGGCTGACAATCATTTTAAACTTTGATTTTAAATCTAGTTATGTACAACAATTTTGAATTTTGATTCTGAATCTGGTTATGTATTATAGATTCTTTAATTATATAAAGATGCTTTATTTTTAGTGAGTAATATTTGTTGGAGCTCACGCATCTATTGACAAAATGCCCACACAGAAAAACAAAGAAAGAACGCTACAGTTTATATTAGAGGAATAAAACAGAGTACATCTCTTTCAAAAACAGAGTAAGAGGAGCGCTACAGAGAACAAAGTATGCATTCATTCAGAAAAAATAGAGTACTTAGCAGCAGCTGCATTTACAAAACAGAGTTATTTTTGAAACAGAGGAAGCTTCACGAAAACGCTAACTGACAGAAGAGTACATAGAAGAATGTAGAAGGAGGGAAGAATTAAATGCAGGAGCAGGAGAGTTGTTGACAAAATTTATGGCAGGGGAGATTAATAAGTCTAGCATCCATGTCACCAACACTCCCCCTTAATCTTCATTGCCATGTATGTCTGCAATACCAATCTCCTCCCGGAGATGCTCAAAAACATTCTTTGCAAGCGGCTTTGTGAAAATGTCTGCTAGTT
>JZKD02S2125837.1:264025-282331 GCA_000966675.3 Picea glauca
ATTGATGTTGGACCTCAATACGATCAATAAGCTGAAATTTGTGAATAATAAGTGGTCCAAAGAAATCAATTTTTTATTCGATGGAGTTAAATAAGGGTATATAATTGAGTTTTTTTATTTAGTGTAATGAATCCTTTAGCACTGTTGAAAGGAAGTTTGTTTCCAGCTCTAGAAGAAGATTTTTAGAAGAGATACCTTTGTGAATGAAGATGTGTTTTGTAGATAAAGGGATAATGTGTTGAAATACTAAGAGGGGGGGTGAATCAATATGATAAATTATTATCATTTTTAAGCACAATATGTAATAATTAACATCATAAACATTATATCATCAATATGTCAATAGCAATATAAATCAACAAACCATAATAGACATCCACAAAAACATAGTACAAGAGAATTTACATGGAAATCCAAATGGGAGAAAACCGCGGAATTCTTTTCTTATATATCAAAAGAATACATTCATTGTAAGAACCAACTTCCCAATTTTCTAGCTACAAATGGAAGGAGGCTACGAACCCCTATTTACAAGATCCAACTTGAAGGAATCTACAACTCCATGAGTTCACTGGCTCCAACTAGAAAGAGGCTACAACCCCCTGATTCTTAGTAGCCAACCTAAAGGAAGCTCCAACTCCCTGTGTTCTCCGGCTACAATCGAAAGGAGGCTACAAACCCATTTAATTACCCCATCCTACCACCTTAAAATATAATTGTAGACCAAACTGCCACTACCACCGATACTATCACTGGATATGATAATCATCTTGTCATCCAACTTGCCACTGTCAGATCAACCTGTAACCTATCACATCAACCTCTCACTATATCTAATTTGTCATTGTCACTGTATCGTAAACCTATAACTTTCACTGTACCATCAACTTGTAACCTATACCATCAACCTATTATATACCAGAACCTATACCATATCATTCATCAACTATCGAACTATGTACCACAATGTACCTCAAGCATGCATCATACCATATACCATAATATATGCCGCTATAAAAAAATATGTGCATCTAACAATGAACCATAACAACCATATATACTATACCAAGGATATGTCTCAAGCATGTATTAATGACACCAAAACATGGACCTCAACCATATGCAACCATAAACCAAAATGGCCTCTAAAACATGCCTCAAGCATGTGCCATATCATCCATGATAAATAAACATAAATAACATACCTCTGATCATGTAGCACTCTATCATATTAGATAATATATAAACAAACCAACATGGGCATCAACAATCTGCTACAAGCATCTCTTCAAACCCTTTCATAAGCTTTACAAGGATCTGTGACTTCCTTCACTACAACCTGCGGATATCGTCTCTTTTCTCTAATGCATTCCATGTATGTCCATGCCCATATGATCTACAACTCGTGGATGCCTAAGAAACTAAGTTTACTTACAATTTCTTCAACTCCTACACTTTCACCTTCGACCTTCCTTCACAACTTCAGACTTGCTACGTCATAATGAACCTCATATTTGCCAATATACCAAAATCTATTCACAAGATAGATAATAAATAAATATGTGAATGTACTTATGAATGACTCCTTCAGGGTTATTTATAGTTTTTATAAGTATATTCTTTCCTTACTTTATGGGTTTATTTTACAACCACTTAACCATTTCATTAATTGTCTTGTAACTAACTAGGAGCTTCGTAACCCATATTTGGGTCTTCCAACTACTAGCAGGAAAATCCCCCCTTTAATTACACCAGGGTTTAAGATGTAGACAGAGTGAATGACCATATAAAAGTCAATCTGTTTTCTATTCTACCCCAAACATACCAAAACAAATGAAAAGAAATAAATAGGAGAGAATATCGGTAAATGTACCTTTTATCCTACGTTTGGTGATGATCTCCTCAAGCTGTGTAGTTCCAACGATTGCACGTCTCCTCCCAAGGCTGACCTGCATCCAAAACTAGGAAAACAAGGACTACAATCATGTTATTATATTCATAAGTTAGGGTTAGATATCAAATGCTAAGTATAAATCAAAGAAGATACAAAAACATTATCATTTCAGATAGGGAAAATAGATTCGTGTATTCATTAAACAAAGACTAAAACTAACAACATGTGACGACCACCGTTCCAAAAACCTGGTCCGGGATCCTCTTTACAATTCTCCAATTTTATGACACACACGCCCTCCACAACTCGCAGGTCGAAAGGTCCATGCCAATAGGATCTTCTCCCTTCTTTCGGCCCGAAGAGCTCTCTAAAATGATTCCTCTATTTCCCTTTTGGGAAATCTACACCCACAGTCAACTTCGTGAAATCCCCATTGTGCTTGGGAGATCGGACTTCGCACCCTCGTGAATCCAATGGTCAAGCACTTTGTCCCTCTGTCCCCAAAATCCCAAAAATAGTCAACGCTGACCCTATTTCTCTCTCTCTCAGATTTCTCCTTATCGTGATTTTGGCAATCGCAATGTCGAGCAACTCACCTCCTCGACTCCCGAAACCCGATATCCCGAACCTTCGATGCGCTCATAATCTTTGACTTTTCAACGCCCCTTCATCCCATCGGGACTTAAGACTTTGCAATATCGCAAATTCTAATGCAAATGTTTTGGGACTTCACCCCATGAAACCCCGAAACGGTCGACTGAATAGACTTCTTTGTTGAGAATGCATCACCTGTCCACTCATTGACTCCTCTGTGGCCCACCCCAAATCCTTTTTACCTTTCAGGACTTCGCATTTTGTGATATCGTGATCCCCGTTGCAAAGTTTACAGAACTTCAACTCTCAAAATCCCGATATAGGTATCCACATGTAAGTCCAATGGCCCTTGTGGCTTGGATATACGGCCCTACTCCTGAGCCTAGAACCTTTTGGAATACTCACCGTATCTCCCCTGCTCCTCCGTGAGATCCAACGGTTCAAGGGGCTTCGCAAATTCTCTTAAGAGAATTCTGACCGTCCACTCTTTCTCTAAGAACTCGTCCTCCTGTGGTCCGACGTCGCTACGCCTTCCTACAAACTTTCAATGTACTTGGCCTTTATCTTCCTTCGACTGCTTTGAAGGCTCAATTTCTTCTGAACTATTCCCAACTTCGAGTCTTCCAGAAAACTCTTGCGCACACTCCTTGCAGCAACCTTCAAGCACTTCCAAGTGTTGAGATCCTTCGACTCTGCACACGTCTGCAGTAGCAGTATCCCAATGCTTCACTCAGGTCCGCAACCCTGAAACTTCACTCGGCCTGCCCACTCCTTGCACGGCTCCTGTGCCAAACTGCACTTCTGTGGAGATGAGAACAAAATCTTTCACTCCTGAGCTTTCAGAGACACACCTTTGAACACCTTGTCGATGCACTCCTTGTAGACAATTCAACTGCACTCCTTGCAGGAACTCTTGCTCAGACAGAGAAACGATTGAAACTCATTCCTCCCCTCTTTCCTCTCATATTTCAAACATTCAATAAGAAATCATTCATACATAGCATAAAATAAATTGCATGACAGAAAGAGTAGAACATTCATGAGCATAACATTCAAAGATGCATACACAGAGAATATATGGACACCATGAGTTTGAATCACAACTTCTTGTATTAATTCAGAACTTTTGTAAATGGAGTCTACTACACAGCTCTATACTTCTCTCCTATGCTCTTCATACACTAATAATGTTACAATACAAAATGAGGGTGTCTATATCTCGTTTCCCTCTTGTGCTCTAAAATTGTCTAATCTAGAATTGAATTCTATCTACTTGCATTAACTACCATAAATGCCTCCTACCTACTAAGGATGAGAGAAAATCGCTCAAGGTCCATTACATTATACAAGTGCGCCTTCATTTAGTGGTTTCAATTCATTTACGGTTGGTGCATTTATTTTAAGGGAATTTCAAAAATTTGCAGCTGGGCTTGTCCAGCTATTCGGTGTCTCCGCGCTGGCTCGCTTGATGTTGGCGATGCTCCTGCATCATACTCCCTCGCTTGAAAACTTTCATGGGCTCCTTTCCATGATCTCACGCACTGTTTGTCCATGTTTCTGTATCTCTTCTTTGTTCTCCCAGCTGGCATCTTCAACTGGATGGCCCTTCCATTTGACCAAATATTCAAAGTATTGCTTTCGTCTGGTCTTTTTATTGACCCTCTTGTCCAGTATGCGCTCCATCTATGGCTTATCCGCAACTGGCATATGCTTTGTCCACTAGATCACTGGCTTCTCATTTCCTGTCCCTAATTCCTCAGCTTTATATGGGTACAAATATGAGATATTGAATATTGGATAAATTCCGATCCCATCAGGTAATTCAATCTCGTAAGCATTTGTCCCAAATTTCTTCAAGACCCTACATGGTCCGATTTTCTTCATATTCAGCTTATTATATGTTCCACTCGGGAACCTTTCCTTCCTCAAATGTGCGAGAATAAAATCACAAACTTCAAACTGAAGTTGTCTTCTGTGTTGATCTGTTGTGCGCTTATACTCCTAGTTTGAATTCTGTAAATGCTCCTTCACCTGGCTGTGAAGTTCCTTCATCACTTCTGCAAAATCTTCTGCACTAGCACTCCTAGTCGCATTCTGTTCTAAATCTCTCAGTTTAGAAATTCCCCTCAGCTGCATGCCATAGACAATCTAAAATGGACTCTTCCCTGTGCTTCTGTTAACTGAGTCGTTATAAGAAAATTCTGCCTATGGTAATATGTTGTCCCACTCGCTTTGGTGTTATGTAACCATGCTTCTCAGCAAGTCTCCTAGACTTATGTTCATGAATTCTGTCTGTCCATCCATCTGAGGATGATAAGCTAAACTAAACAACAAGTTAGTTCCCAGCTTCTTCCATTAGGTCCTCCAAAAGTTCCCTATGAATTTGGTGTCTCGATCTGTAACTATGTTTCTTGGTAAGCCATGAAGTCCAATGACTTCTTTGAAAAACAGGTTCGCAATGTGAGTTACGTCACTGATTTTCTGACATGGGATAAAGTGTTCCATCTTGTAAAATATATCCACCACCACAAAGATCGAGTCAAATCCTCTTTGTGTTCTTGGCAACCCCAATATGAAATCCATGTTAATTGCATCCCACAACCTTTTTGGTATGGGAAATGGTTGATAAAACCCCACATTCTGCCTCCTTCCATTTGAATGCTGGCAAATTCTGCATTTTTCCACGAATCCCTTGACATCTTCTTACATTCCCAGCCAAAAATATGACTCATTCAATTTTGTAAATGTCTTGTCATGACCAAAGTGTCCTGCTAACCCTCCACTGTGTTTCTCCTTCAGCAGATTCTCCCTCATGGAACATTTCGGAATACACAGTTGATTACCTCTAAATAGTAATCCCTCCTGGATCATGTACTCCACCCATTGACTCCTATCTCTAAGAATTGGATTCTCATCTACTTCATACGCCTCCTTAAAATCCTGATCATTTGCGTACATGTTCCTGAGATCATCAAAACCCAACGTTCTGACTTTGAACTCCTGCAACAACAAACAGTTCCTGCTTAAAGCATCAAGAACTTTGTTAGCAGTACCCCAAATATGTTTAATCACAAAAGTGAAATTCTGCATGTACTCGACCCATTTAACATGTCTCTGATTCAAATTTTCCTATTGAGTCACAAATTGCAATGCATGATTGTCACTGTACAATAAAAACTCTTTCGGAATCAAATAATGTCTCCATTTCTTCAATGCCTGGATAATATCATAGAACTCCTTATCATAAGTGGAGTATTTCACTTTTTCTTCATTCAGCTTCTCACTGAAGTATGTTATTGGCCTGTCTTCCTGACTCAAGACTGCCCCTATTGCAAACCCATTTCCATCGCATTTCACCTGAAATGTCTTCCGAAAATCAGGCAACACCAAAATTGGTTGTTCCGCGACCTTTCTCTTCAACAAATTAAAACTCCTTTCAGCCTCTTCTGTCCAGTGAAAAGACTTGTCTCTTTTCTTCACTATGTTCACCATTGTTGTGCTAATTCCACTGAAATTCCTGATGAATTTTTAGTAGAAACTAGCCAATCCGTGAAAACTTCTCGCCTCGAAGATATTCTTCGGTGATGGCCAATTCTTGATTACCTCCACCTTATCTGGATCCATCCTCAACTCATCTGCAGAAATAACAAATCCCAAGTAGATGAGTTATGTCTTCATGAATGGGGATTTATTCATGTTTATCAATAGTTTCTCCTGCTGTAACCTCTCCATCACTATAGCCAAATGCTTCAGATGCTCTGCCACTGTTTTACTGAAAACCAGTATGTCATCTAAATATACGATGACAAATTTTCTGATGAACTCCTTCAGGACTTCGTTCATCAACCTCATGAAGGTACTCGGTGCATTTTTAAGACAAATGGCATAACAAGCCATTCGTACAACCCTTCATTGGTTTTGAAGGTTGTCTTCCACTCATCACCTTCTCTCACCACTTTTCAAATCAATCTTTGAAAAAAAATTTGCTCCACTTAAGCAATCCATCAGATCATCCATCCTTGGCAATGGAAATCTATACCTGATGGTTATCTTGTTAATGGCTCTTGAATCAGTACACATCCTCCAGCCTCTGTCTTTCTTCGGACTGAGTACTGTTGGAACAACACACAGACTCAAGCTTTCCATGCCCAAACCTTTGTCCAACAACTCCTGGACTTTCCTTTTAACCTCTTCATTCTCCTGCAGCGTTAATCTATATGCAGCTTTGTTTGGAAAACTGGCCCCTGGTATGAGATCAATATGATGATTCACACTCCTGATCGGTGGAAACAAATGAGGTAGTTTGTCCACTACTATGTCAGCGAACTCTTCCAGTAGTTCCTGAACTTCTTCTGTTAAATCATCCACTCTTGTGTTGGTCAAAACAATTCTAGGCTTTCTGACCACAATGAATTGCGGTTCTCCCTTCTTCTTAACCTCTATAAGAAGTTCCTTCCCACTCATGAGAAGTACAGTGTTGCTTACTTCAGGTTTCACTTCCTTATCCTTGATTGGAGGTAACATGTGAGTTCTCACATTCCTCTCTAGGGTGTATGTGTTCATTCTCCCGTCATGAATCACATTCCTGTCATATTGCCATGGTCTACCCAGCAATAGATGACAAACATCCATAGGAATAACATCACACAAGATCTTATCATTATATCCTCCTATCTTAAATTCAACTAAACATTGTTTAGTGACAGTTACCTGATGTCATTTTTGTAGCCACGAATCTCTTTATGGGCTTGGATGATCAATCATCTCCAACTCTAGCTTCTCTACCATCTCCGTAGAAACGAGATTATATATGCTACCACTGTCTACGATGACTTTGCATACCCTGTCCTTGGTTTTGCAAGCAGTCCGGAAAAGCCTTTTCCTTTGGACTGAACTCTCCACCTCCTTCTCTGGTGTCAAGAGAGCTTTTCGCATCATCAACGATTTTCCGCCTTCAATGTCTTCTGCCTCAACATCTCGCCTCTGTGCTTCGGCGACGTGAGCTTATCCACTCTCCTTCTTTTTATCTGGACACTCATAAGACTTGTGCCCATTCTTTCCACACGTGAAGCATGTTATCACTCCACCTCTTCCTCTTCCTCTACCTTTAGTATGAGGAAAAGTATTGTTATCAGCATAATCTCCTCTCTGCTCATTATGTTGTCCTCTCTGTTGAGTATATTGGCCTCACTGTCAAATTCCACCTCTCTCAATTCGAGTCTGAGGTTTCTTCCAGTCCTCCTTGGGATTTTGATATTTATCTTGGGCAACTGATTTTCCTCTGGGTTGACTTCTACCTCGACCTCTCTGACCCTTCTTTCGGCTCATCTTCTCTTCCTCTTTCAGATCCATTTGATAAGAATCTTCCACTGTTCGAATGGTTACCATGCTCATCTCATCCTGGATGTCATGTCTCAGGCCATTCAGATATCTAGCAACCTTTTCATCATCGCTCTCCCATTGACCTGCCCTGATGTTCAGCCTGTAGAATTCTTCAGTGTATTCTTTCATTGTCATCAACTTCTGTCTCAGGTTCTGCATCCTCCTGACTAGAGTAATTTGATAATCTCTGGGGATGAATTTCGCCTTCATCTTTGCGATCATTCTGTCCCAGCTCTTGATCTTCTGCTTTCCCTTGCAGTGTATGTCAGCTTGTAGTTCATCCCACCACAATGTTGCATGTCCCTTCAATCTCGTGACAACATGCTTGACTTTCTTGTCCTCCTCGACATATTCATAGTCGAAATATGTGTCCAGATCTCTAATCCAGTCTAGAATCTCCTCTGCATCTAGATTTTCCTCATAAACTGGAACGTCCATCTTCGCCCTTGCACCCATTCTTGCAATAGCTCTGATCAAATGTTCATTTGTTGCATCTTCAGCTGCAACTTCTTCTTCATGTTCAGCCTCAATCTCACTTTCAGAATCACTAAGATCCCCAGCACTGACTGTATGCCTTTGTACTATCTCCATGTCTTTGAGTCTGGCTATTAAGTCACACATGTCTCTCTCCATGGCTGGATCAGTCATCTGCCTGCCTCTTCTTCTCGGCATTTCCCTCTCCTCTGGTGGATAGGGTGTTTTTTTGTCCCTTCTCCTTGGCGGCATGGTGAATTCTCTTTTTCTCTACTACAGAAAGCAAAGAACCTTTCTGTGCTCTGATACCAGAAATGATGACGCACATGCCCTCCACAACCCATAGGTTGGAAGGTCCATGCCAACGGGATCTTATCCATTCTTTCGGCCTGAAGAGCTCTCTAAACTGACTCCTCTATTTCCCTTTCGGGAAATCTGCACCCACAGTCAACTTTATGAAATCCCCCTTGCACTTGGGAGATCGAAATTCGCACCCTCACGAATCCAATGGTCAAGCGCTTTGTCCCTCTATCTCCGAAATCCCAAAAATAGTCAGCGCTGACCCTGTTTCTCTCTCTCTCTCGAATTTCTCCTTATCATGATTTCGACGATCGCAATGTCGAGCAACTCACCACATCGACTCCCGAAACAAGATATCCCGAACCTCCGATGCACTCGTAATCTTTGAATTTTCAACGCCCCTTCATCTCGTCAGGACTTTGGACTTTGCAATATCGTGAATCCTAATGAAAATGTTTCGAGACTTAACCCCACGAAACCCCAAAAAAGTCGACTGAATTGTCTTCTTTGTCGAGATTGCCCCACTTGTTCACTTGTTGAATCCTCCGTGGCCCACCCCAAATCCTTTTTAGCTTTTGGGACTTCGCATTTCATGATATCGCGATCCCCATTGCAAATTTTATGGAACTTCAACTCTCGAAATCCTGATATAGGTATCCACATGTAAGTCCAACGGCCCTTGTGGCTTGGATCTATGGCCCTACTCCTCCTGAGCCTAGAACCTTTCAGAATACTCATCGTATCTCCCCTGCTCCTCCATGATATCCAACAGCTCATGGGGCTTCGCGAATTCTCTTCAGAGAAATCCGACCATCCACTCTTTCTCTAAGAACTCGTCCTCCTGTGGTCCGACGTCGCTACGCATTCCAATAAACTTTCAATGTACTTGGCCTTTACCTTCCTTCGACTTCTTCGAAGGCTCAATTTCTTCTGAACTATTCCCAACTTCGAGTCTTCCAGAAAACTCTTGTGCACACTCCTTGCGGCAACCTTCAAGCACTTCCAAGTCTTGATATCCTTCGTCTCTGCACACACCTGTAGCAGCAGTCTCCCAATGCTTCACTCAGGTCCGCAACCCTGAAACTTCACTCAGCCTGCCCACTCCTTGCACGACTCCTATGCCAAACTGCACTTCTGTGGAGATGAGAACAAAATATTTCACTCCTGATCTTTCAGAGACACGCCTCTAAACACCTTGTCGACGCACTCCTTGTAGATAATTCAACTGCACTCCTTGCAGGAACTCTTGCTTAGACAGAGAAACAATTGAAACTCATTCCTCCCCTCTTTCCTCTCAGATTTCAAACATTCAATAAGAAATCATTCATACATAGCATAAAATCAATTGCATGACAGAAAGAGTAGAACATTTATGAGCATAACATTCAAAGATGCATACACAGAGAATATATGGACACCATGAGTCTGAATCACAGCTTCTTGTATTAATTTAGAACTTTTGTACATGGATTCTGCTACACAACTCTCTACTTCTCTCCTATGCTCTTCATACACTAATAATGTTACAATACAAAATGAGGGTGTCTATATCCCGTTTCCCTCTTGCGCTCTAAAACTGTCTAATATAGAATTGAATTCTATCTACTTGCATTAACTACCATAAATGCCTCCTACCTACTAAGGATGAGAGAAAATCTCTCAAGGTCTATTACATTATACAAGTGCGCCTTCATTTAATGGTTTCAATTCATTTATGGTTGGTGCATTTATTTTAAGGGAATTTCAAAAATTTGCAGTTGGGCTTGTCCAGCTGTCCAATGTCTCCACACTGGCTCGCTTGATGTTGGCGATTCTTCTGCATCACAAGTGCACCTTCAATAGGCCTATTCTATCAATATTTTGATCACCTCAAGGGAATGGAATGGATTGAATGGGGGAAGAAGGGGCTAATGAGGGAATGTTAAGGCAATATCTTACAAAAGGTAGAAGAAGCTTGTGCAAGGAAGGGAAGTGAAATTGGGTAGAGTTTCATTGTTCTTATGCTTCAATGTAAAATGAGACCCCAACACCTCCTTTGATATCACAACATAATGGTTATTCAGTTGGGTGACAGGCTATAGCAGGTGAATTGGTTGGGAAACCTCCAATAGTCTGTGAATTTCACCGAATTCCTTACAACTTTTTAATTTTTGGAACTGTTACAAGCATACACAGGTTGTTCAATGTGCAACAAGCACATGTACATGGGTTGTCTAGCTTGAAACAAGCGTATGTATGCAGTTTTAGCACCAGAAGTCACCTCTAGATTGCGACAGAGGTAAGCCTGATACCCATCAGAGTTTTATGTCATAGTTTTGTTATAAGAGGGTCAAATGGGCACAATCTCAATAAAATATCATTTTAACTCAGAAAACTAGACTGATATGCACGAGCAGGTGAGGTCTTGGTTTAACTTCAGTCATTAAGTTGGGTATAGTTGTGAGTAGGGGGAAGAACTTGAGGAGAGTGAAGAGGTTTGTTGTGGACATCCATTCTTCCAACAACCTAAGGAGGAAAAATTCAGAAAGCAATATCTTCTTGGATTCAGACCTTCAGGAAACTTAAAACATTATAACAGTACTACAATCAAACATCCATTACAACACAGTCACAACAATCCATGTGAATCCCTTAATCATGAACATTCAGTATCAGACGGATATAAAGATGGAGGAAGACAGTTGACTTAGACTAAACAAGAAGTCTCAAATATAGATACATAACTATAAGCCAGAGGATTTACTAAAACTTTACAATACGCGAGATTTTCGTTACCATCGACCATAACAAAATATTACAACTAATTATTTATTCTCAGAATAGCTTGCAACTCTCAGGGACATGTTTGGACCACTGCATTCAAATATTTGTGTTTTCTTCTTCTTCTGTCAAATTGCACATGCTTTCATCTGTCAGACATGAACTCAGACAGTATGGGCCTTTACAAGAAAATCCATGACAGGAAATTTTCGGCTGACAGTCTTCCCCCCATGGCCAGGTCTTCCATGTTTTCCATTTATGTGGTGAAATGAGGTTTCAACTAGCTTCCCCATTTTCATTAACTACCTTCACCAAGACTGGGACAAAATATGACATCCATGAATGTTCCAGGCAGTGTCCATAATTCCTTTGAGTCAATTCTAGTGCCCCGAGGCCGTGCAGATATTTCTCTGTGACCAACTCGAGTGCTTTGGTCTTTTACATAGCTCCTTTTCATTGCCCCACATGACCGAGGGCTGTGACCTTATGCTTAACTAAATGGAATTTAGTCACTTCTCATATAGGGAGTTCTCACTCCCCTTGATTTACAATGTTCCGATGCCCGAAACCATGAAACGGTCCATTTGGATCAACTATTGGATCTGCCCTAAATCTGAAAGCCACAATTGGTTCCTCGAGCACTTCAGCTGCCTACTGCTTGACAGGTGCCTACTTTCTTTATGGCCCTGCTTTTTCATATGACCCTAGGTTGTGATCGTGGGCCCAATTCATAGGCACATCACAATTTCACATTTCGCAAGTTCACGAGGTGCTTCATGCTCAAACCTCTGAGTCGTGAAATTGTGATTCCTTAGATTGGGTGCCACACATCCCCTTTGATAAGATGAACTAGATCACATTGACATTTTGGGACCTCATACCATTGACACTTCTCACCTCGACCCTACCGGGAATACTTTCTCTTTGGCTCGGATCCTACGCCACGTGCCCTTTTGAAACAGATGGCCTAGATCATTTCGTGACCTCATGTTTCATGACTTCTCATAACTCCTCTCGTTGAATGCTCCCTTTTGCGAGTCAGGGAAATGCTAGTCTTGTGTCATGTGTCCTTCTTAAACAGATGACCTAGATCATTTTGTGACCTCATGTTTCGCAAGTTCTCATAACTCATCCCATTGACTACTCCCTTCTGCCAGTTAGCGAAATGCTAGTCTTGCACCATGTGTCCTTTCCAATATCAATGGATCATATTGGCCTCTCAATTCTGGAACTCTATTCGACACTAAACTTGGTGCAAATGCATGATTCTGATCACCTGATGGACTTCGATCTGATCTTCTTGAAGGATATCTGTCGTTGAAAGTTGCTATTTTCTCGCTCGCTTGATTTGTGTCCACCTCAAACTGCTTCAAGTGTTGTTCTTGGTCACTATGACCGGGGTTTGTGAACGACTACTTGGATGACTGGCTGAAGGCTCGAGAATCCTAAATGATCAACAAAAAGGATAAGGATAAAGGTGATAGCCGCTAGGGGAAAACAAAGGGATTAGGACCAATGGATTTCAGGTGATCCGATGAGGAAAACAGGTCGATCAAATGAGTGGATGAAAACAGAAGAAATAATACAAGCCGAGAGAGAAAACCTACGATCAGGTCTGTAAAAGGAGGAAATATAGACAAAATCACAAGCCTAGGTGTAAAACACAACTCACAATACTTTAACAAGTTTATGTGCTAACATTAGGCTCCATGGGGGATATAGTCCTCCCTTCGAGGATCTAAGAACTCCTTCCATGGATTAGTGCCTTAGTGTTGGGTTATGGAGTATTCTATTAAAAAAAAAACATAAAACATGAACGATATTTACAATGGTGGGACACCGACTGCAGCCTTAAACAAAAAAAAAATTAGGAAGTGCCCATTTATTGGGCCACCAAAAAAGTCATCTCCCTCCAAATTTTGCAAACTGTAAGTGTTGTTTGGAAATTCTTCCAAAATCTTGAAGGGGCCGATCCAAAGGGATTCAAATTTTCCATTCTTTCCCTTGTCTTGTCTGGGTGCATCCCATTTGAGTACTAGGTCTCTCAGTTGGAAATCCTCTTTTCTCTCATTTCTGTCAAAGGCTTGTGTGATCTTCTATTGGCGGTCGTGGGCTCTATCCAATATCTTCTCTCTAGTCTATTGGACTTCTATCAGCTGATGAATTCTCGTGATCATGGTATCAGGCTCTTCCTAGTATTCTTTGAGGAATTTTTCCACAGGCAAGGTAAGCTGAGAATAAAAAACTGCTTTCGTCCCATATACAAGTTGAAAATGGGAAAGCCCCAAAGACTTCTTTGTTGTTACTTTATCAACCCAAAAAGAACATTTGTTCTTTGAATACCATTATTTTTTGTTTTCCTCTAACAATATTTTAATAATCCTTATGAGGCTCTTGTTAGAGGACTCTTCTAATCCATTTCCTTGTGAATAGTAAGGGGTAGAGTGGATCAACAAAATTTCGAACTACTCATAGAATTTTATCAATGGTTCGACTTTGAAGGATTCAGCATTATCAATGATGATTTTGTTTGGAAAACCAAACCGTGCCATAATATCTTCAAGAAAACTGATGATCACCTGGTGAGAAGCACTCCTGGTGGGGATAGCTTCAATCCATTTGGTGAAAAAATCTATTGTAGTTGAAATCCATCTATGATGACCACTTGAAGGAGGATGAATCTCCCCGATAAAATCCAGGCCCCATTGTTGAGAGGGTCCTGAAGCTATTACAGGCTTCAATGGCTTAGACTTGAGCTGTTGCTTTACAGATAATTTATGACATTTAATACAAGCCCTTATTTTTGCATAGAGATCAACGAATAGAGTAGGCCAGTAATACCCAACCCTGATAATTTTGTAGGCTATGGTTTTCTAGAAGTGATGTTCCCCAAAGAGGTTGTCATGGAAATCAAATATAATTTTCTGGGCCTCTTGTGGGTCTAAACATCTCAGAAGTAATCCTAGAGGGTCTTTCCAATACAAAACCTGACCGACAAGACAATATCTAATAGCTTTGAGCTTTAAATATCTTTCCTTTCTTTTCCCCATTCCATCAGGAGGCCTTAACTCTTGCAGAAAAAATATAATGTCTTTGTACCAGGTACGTTCTGCCAATGGGGGGTTATCCTATGGATTTTTATCAGATGCTTTAACTTGCTGGTTTTCTGAGCAGGCGTTGATGAATTTAACCCCAAAATATTTATAATTATATTCAACCAACAACTTGTTTAAACCTTGGCCTTTAACTATCTTGGTGGTTTTTATCTCCAGATGAAATTCGAGGATTTTGGCAATCCACTTGCTCCTTTTCCCATCTATGTCATGTTGAATGAGAATGTCCTTCACAGAAGATGAAGGAACATACGCAATGATTTTCAAATTCAAAACATAAACTATGAAAGACTTGAGAGATTTCACCAAGGCATATGCCTACTTCTCCATGATGTCATATCTGATCTCTACATCCCTCAATGTTTTACTGGAAAAGGAAATAGGTTGCTCAAGCCCTTAAACATTCTTTTGCAATAAAACAACTGCCACTGTGTCAAAAGAAGCAAAAGAGAAGATCATAAAATCCTTGGAATAATCGGGTCTGATAAGAACAGTTGCCTTAGTCAACGCCTTCTTGATCTGGCTGAAGGATTCTCAAGACTCAATAGTCCACTTTACTTCATTCCCCTTTATGGGCATGGTTGTGATATGTTTCACTAATTCAGAAAAAATTTAAACAAACCTTCTCAGAAAATTAATTTTTCCCAAGAAGGACTGAACTTCCTTCTTGGACCTGGGAAGTGATAGATCTTGAATAAATTCCACCCTGTTTGAATCAATTCTGACCCCATCAGCTGATACTATGTTCCCTAGCAACTTTCGTTCCTTCATGGAAAATAAAGACTTCTTGGGATTTAGGGAAAGACCAAACCTTCTATATTTCGAGAAGACTTTCCTCAGATGTTGACAATTTTCTTTATCAGATTTGGAGAAGACTATTATGTCATCCAGATAAATGATCACAAAATTATCTCTTTCTCCAATGAAGGCGATGTCCATGGCTCACTAAAAGGTTTCTCCTGTGTTCATCAATCCAAAGGGCATTTTGGCATACATGAATGTTCCCCAAGGAGTGGTGAAGGTTGTCTTTTCTCTGTCTTCAGGAAGGACAGAGATTTGGTTGTAGCTAGAAAATCCATCAATCATGGAAATCCTAGATGCGCCTGTCACCCTCTGCAATATGTGTTCTATCTTTGGCAAAGGGTAATTATCCTTCTGATCCGAAATCAGATCCAGAAGCCTGATAGGGCTTGAAAAATGCTCAAAAATGAAAGTGCTTGGAATGCGACAAAACCTGTGCCATTGCGTCTGTCTCGTCTTCCTGATTCTGATGGTATATTTACTTTGTCAAACGGAGTCTGTATGAAGAAGATATCGCGTTCTGTCCGAAAAGTCAAATAGGCAAAAAAAGGGGATGACTGTACAGTCCGTACAGTCCACGTGTCATGTCCATACAGATGACGTGGTAGGGCCGTACAACTGACATGGTAGTTCCAGAATGCGACACGTGGCAGGTCCATACAGGGGACACGTGGCAGCCCCAGGGTGTGACACGTGGCATGCAGTTTTGGACGAATGGGCATACAGTTGGACCAGTACTGAGGTGACACATGTCACCACTGAAAGGGTGACACGTGGCAGGGTGATGTCATCATCTGACGCGACAGGATGACAGAGCGTATGGCAGGGCTGACGCAACAGGTCGATGTGGCAGTATGGTGATGATGTGGCAAGGTTGACGTGGCTGGCATGTGGGCCAATCATCAAGCGACATGTTTCATGGTTCGGTTGGTTGGTAAGGGTGCCATGTGGCCCAGTCAAGGTCTGCCACATGGCACCCCATTATTGGTTCATTGAGTTATGTGTTAAAATCTTTGGATCGGCCGGGATTCGAACGCGAGACCTCCTGTCTGGGTAAAGAACTCGCAAAGTCAGGCTAGCCACTCGGGCAGCGCGTGGTTCTTGTTATATGAACGACATAAAATTTATTTAAATTTGAATAAAGTTTTATATGGCGGAAAAAAGGGTCGGGGCTTAGCCCCAGCCCTCGGCGCCAACACACATAACCATACCATATGACCGGGCAAGCGACGATTTTTGGCGGGTTTATTGTTGTAACAAATTGGCCTGTGGGCCTATGTATCCGCCATGAGACCCGGGGCCTATCCTAAATGGGCGCAGGGTTATTATTGTAGCTGTTAGCCGTGGCCACATGGCTGATAAACATGTCACCAAAAACCAAGAGCCAGCGCAAATGGGGGGTTAGCGCATAGCCTATGGGCTTGCGCTCAGCCAAAAATAGCCATACAACCACAAAAAAGGGGCGCGCATGGGCATTGGGGGCTTATGCCCATAATATATAGTTCAAAATGGGTTTTTAAACAGAATTTGTTTTTTTTTGTTTATTAAAATGTCTATTTTTAACTTATTCTCTCCATTTTTGGGGGGGATATTGGGCATTTTTGGAGGCCAAATTCTTGGAGGAAGTTGGAGATGAGAAACCAACTCCAAGGCTATATAAACCAGGCCTGTTTGAGGCCATGGACAGTCATTCAGAGCAGAGTTATGCTGAAGAAAAGCCAAGCCAAAGTCAGTTTGATGCAGGGAAGCCTTTGAGGTGGAGACGTTGTCGGATCGTTTCTGGGAGCTTGGAACGTCTGTTTTGCATGCTGTTTTCTTTGCAGGGTTCTAGAGATCTGAGAGAACAAGACAAGATCAGTCTTGTAGCCATTTTGCATTGCAGAAATGTACTTTTGAGCATTTGATCAGAAATAAAGAAGCCTCCCCCACAGAGAAAAAGGCCCGGAGACGTAGGCAAAAGTTGTGCCGAACTCCGTTATCAACCTGCGTGTTTATGGTTTGCTTTCTATTATTCATTTTAGATCTGAATATGTGTATTTTACTGTTATAATTCCTTTTCTTTCCTCATTCTTTCACTAAATTCTCAAATGGTTAATTAACACATGCAAAATTAAAAATCAACCATAGTCATTTAAAAGATCCTACGGATCAAGTGGTATTAGAGCTAGTTGACGTTTGGATTTGAGTTGGATGTTAACCAGGGAAAAGCTACAGCGTGGTGAAGGCGATCTTGTTGCAGAGAATCCATTAATTGGATTGAGAAAAAGATATTCTTTCAAAGAGAAGATGGCATCGAAAGAAGGGATTTCTCAAGAAGAGAAAGAGTTCTGGAAAACATTCCATGCTATGTCGGAGATGGTGACAGTTTTGTATGAAGATTATTTGGAATGGAAACGACCAGTTTTGGGTAATTCTTCAAAAGGAAAAAGTGAAGAGGAATAGGACCATCCTCACATTCCTCCTTCACCTCCATCAACACCTCCTTCTTCCCCTTCTTCTTCAAGTTCAAGTTCTAAATCTAATGAGAAGAAAAATGTTCATAAGCGTAAACATGAAATGCCATTGTTAAAACTTGATGTAAAATTTGAGTTGCCCATATATGATGGTGAAGTAAATGTAGAAAAACTTGATAACTGGATCAGGCAGATGGAGGTATACTGCAGTGTGCAGCAGATCAAGGATGAAGCCACACAAATTAAGTTGGCATCTTTGAGACTTGCAGGTACAACTCTTATCTGGTGGCAAAGCAAGCTGCAAAAAGGAACACAAGATGTGGGTAAGGTATTTCCATCATGGAAGAATTTTATTTCTGCACTTAGGAAACAATTTTATCCTTTGGGTTATAAAGAAAAATCAATCATTGAATGACAATCTTTAAAGCTAAGAAAAGGACAATCAATGCAAGAATACACCGATGGATTTAGAAAAATGGCATTAATGTTAGACATTCCTTTGCAAACACAAGAAACCCTTATGAAGTATATAGGT
>JZKD02S2125837.1:295186-306272 GCA_000966675.3 Picea glauca
TTCCATTGAACAGAGGGGCCTTATTGGTTGAATTTCCTTCATGGCTTGACATGTTTAAGCTCTAGGATCTACCCTTAGATAAAAGGGGTTGGCTCTGATACCAATTGTTAGACAATTGAGAGGGGGGGGTGAATCAGTTGTTAGCGTGATTAAACAATTATGGTTCTTTTAAACTCTTTGTAGAGACACTGAATGATGAAATAATGCAGGGAAATAAATAATGGCACTTTCAACATCATTCACATATATGAGAAACACAAAGACAGATATTTCCTGAGGAAACCCATGCAGGGTAAAAACCTCTTTTTCTTTATATGATAAGTAATGGTTACATTCTTTACAGTATCATACATATGAGCACTAACTCATAATGAGGCTACAACCTCAATTTTGCAAGCTGCAACTTGCTGAGAGAACCAACTCTCTGTTTTCTCTAGCACCCACTAGAGGGAAGCACCAACTCCCTGGTTTCTCTAGCACCAACTAGAAGTAAGCACCAACTTCCTAGTTTTTATAGCACCAACTAGAAGGAAGCACCAACTTCCTGTGTTCAAGCACCCACTTGAACCTTTGAGGACACAAGTCCTCCCTAGATCCTCGCAACCACCCTGAAATATAAATATTTGCTACTGAAACTTATTACAGTGATATGATGTTCAACAATGGCTTACCAGACTCATCACTATTCTGTTGTATTTCATTGCTATGTCTGCCTCATTTCCTTTCTGCAAACATCACTTGCATTGTCTATTCTTCCACTTTTTATGCTTTGTCCGCCATGTCCATTCACTGTATAGTTCCTCTTCTATGCTCTTCAGCTGCTGCACTCTCCTCCTTCTTCACACATGAATCTCCTTCACCAACAACAATCACAACAACCTCCAACAACAACAACAAACTCTTATCTTCTATGTACCATATATATGTAGCTTCTTTGCATCTTGTGCATGAAATATTCACCATTCCTCTACATGCTCATCCTGCGCTAATCTCCTTCACATCTCAAGTGTTCTACGTGATCATCATCGTGACTCTTCAGCTTCCCTGGCTGTTTTCCCACGCATTAAACATCACTGGGTGTTATGCTGAGATCCCTCAGCCTCTCTAGAAGTTGAGACTCTTCATCTTCTCTGTGACAGTCGAGTTCACCTTCTCTGTTTTACTTACAAGCCTCAATGCCCATCCAACTGTCCATTACCTTCACGAACATCTTCATTCCTCTTGAAGATTCCCAGTAGCTCTTCACCTTCTCTGTCAATCATCCCATGTGTCTTCAAGTCCTCTTGCTGGAACCATCAGTGGTTTCTGGCAGTTATGCTATGTCGTGCTACAGTAGCCCTCCGATCTCCTTCAGGTTTATTTGCGCTGTTGGATGAACTTTATTAATCTTACTACACTAGCTCCTTCCCCAATGTGACTATGGTCATAACCAAGCGCCTATGCAAAAAGCGTTTTTCGTGAATTCGCGTTTCGTGGATCTGGAGATGTGGCATATTGACTTTCCAAGTCGCGATCCCTGATACCTCGTAATGGTGTGGGATCAACGGTCCTGATCAAAGCTTCATTCTACGACTGTGATTGCATCGCAGTTTCGCATATTGCAAAACCGACATTCTTGTTGCATTATTTCTTTGACATCTCCAAGTTGCGATCCCCGAAACTCCGATATAGAGTTAGATCAACGGTACAGATATGAGCTTGATTCTATGGCTACGATTTCATCGCAATTTCGCATATCGTGAAATTGACATTCTTGTTGTCAATAATCTTAGACATGTCCAACTCTCGATCCCCGATGCCTCTCCATTGACTGGAATCAACGGTCCAGGTCAAATCTTGATCTGATGGCTCAGATTACATCGTGATTTAGCATATCGCGATTTTGACATTCCTGTGGTGAATGTTCTTGTCACTTCCAAATCCCGATCCATGAAACCCCGTGAAGAAGTCAGATCAACGGTCCAGATCACTTCTTGATCTGACAGTTGAAAATACGTCGCAATATCGCATATCGTGATTTCAACATTTCTATTGCACTGTTTACTTGCCTCTCCATATTGCGATCCCTGAAACTACGAAGTGGTGTACATCTACTGACGTCACACATGGATTGACACGTGTTGAATACTGCCACATGTCACTTTGATTCATGACTTACATGTTCCTGAAGTGTTGAATCAACCTAACACTTGTCATTACCTGGTTGTGCCACATGTTCCTAGCTGAAGTGGTTTGCTGACATGAGTCGGGTTGACGGTCTATATCATATCTTGATCTGATGTTTCAGATTCAGTTGAGATTTCACACATCACGATTTTATCATTTCTGAAGTCAATAATTTTTGACATGTCCAACTCTCGATCCCCGAAACTCTGACAAGGACTGGAATCAATGGTCCATATTTGTCCTCAATCCAATGGTCGAGATTATATCGGGGTATCTCATATCGCGATTTCGCGAGTCCTGTGGTTATTATTCTTTGACCTCTTCAACTCGCGATCCTCGAAGCCCCGACAGGGAGTCGGATCAATGGTCCACATAACCCCTTGATATGGACGGTCCTCCTGCTTTCAGGATTTTTTGAGCCCCTTTTCTCCTTGCACTTTAAACACCGTGCAGGTTTTCCTCGATCCAACGGTGGTTGGATCCTGCACTCATATCTAACGCCTGAGATCTATCCTCCTCTTTAGCGTGCACACTTCTTTTATTTATTCAGATATGATGACCCTCATGCTGTCGGGAATTTTGGATGGGATCCAATGATCAACAACGCTTCTCCTCCAAGATTACACATCCTTCTTAATTGGAATAATTTTGACTCTGCGCTAATTCCCCCTGAGCCTACGTTGTTCCTATTTTTCTATCGATGCACACTTTGATCTTACCATCTTCATTGTTGTACTTGCCATCAATGACAAGCATACACTACCTGTTAAGCATTTGCCAACACCTTTCTCTATTTTTGGGCTCTCTCAGGAGTATTTGAGGGGTGTTATTGGGTCTTCTGAAGTTGTTGTTTTTATTAGTATTTTGGGAAGCTTTATAACCTTTCTTCCCTTCGAATTTCATCTTCTCCATTTCTATAGACAAGGACGTCACCATATTGGTTAATTCATCCACTTGAGGGTGAGATGCAGAAGAACCAGAGGTTGAGGCCTCAGATCTGCCCCTTCCTCTGTCTCTGTCAGCTTTGATCCTAAGTCTGTCAACCGCCAACACATTGGATTCTACTTCCAGGGCTACATCTTGCATGTGAGTCAAGGAAGTAGCTCTCCTTTCTCTGATTAGGAGGCAAAAATCAGGATCAAAAGCACTGACATAAGTAATTTTGGTAGAGGATTATGTAGGCTTTATCTCAACAAGGATATTAATGTACATTTTATTGAATATTTTGGAGAAGTTGGAGACAGATTCTCCCTCTTTTCTTTTCAGAGACCCAAAATCTATGATATAATAAATAAAGTTTTTTTTATGCCCCCATTGCCTCAAGAAAACATCATCTAGAGCCTCAATCCTAGCAATAGATCCAGGGGTCAATCACCTAAACCATTTCCTAACCTCAACATCAAATATTTGGACAAAGACTCTCATCCAAACATCCTCATTCTCAATATTCAGATTGTATGCATAACTGTAGAAGGCAACAAGGTCCTCTTCAGTAGTTACGTCCTCTTCTCCAGTGAATTTAGGTATATACTTTAGATAATATCTGGCAAGGAGAACGTTCATTGGCTGAGGTAGGACTGGAGGGGCATATCTTGCAGCCACTACGACATCCATTCTATTTCTAGGAGGATTGGCACCTTCCATAAGGATAATAGGTGGAGGAGAACTAGGAGGGGAAGGGGTTCGAATAGGAGAGAATGGAACTAAGATTCCGGGAGGAAAGGGAAACAACTGAGGATTTGGAGAAAAGGTTATAGGGCTTGAGGGAGTAGAGGTTTCCCTCTCTGTAAAACCAGTAACTCTAATAGGAGGAGGGGTGATAAATCCCAGGGTAGGAAAATCTTATGAGGTACAAGGTTTAAACCATGGTACGAATTCAGGGGAGGGAGGAGTGACAAGGATTTCTCCCTCCAATCCCAGACCAGGAGGGGAAAAAACAACATGAACACTCCCAAAATTTAAAGTTAGAAAAAATCCAATAGAAGGTATAAAAGTAGAATGAGATGTAGAAATTGGATTTCCTATAGAAGGATATTGAAAATCATTAGAAATACTTGGCTCAGTAGAAGAGGTACCTCCATGAAGGGCCTTTTCTTTTCTGATAATTTTATCTGGGTTAGCTCTAGGTGTTTTTAAAGGCAGTTGTGGAGTAGACCTCGTATGTCTACTTCTGGAATCCACAGCTAGAATAGTGGAGTCATCGGTGGATTCACCTCAATGCAGTCTCCAGGTGCAGAGTTGCAATCTTTGATGTACCAAGTTCTGATGCGCCTTCAGAACTAGTAAGCTTTGTAGTTCAATCCTAGGGAAAATATTCAATTTCATCCCCAACAACGGTGCTAGAAATGTTTCTAGATTGCGGTAGAGATAAGCCTGATACCCATTAGAATTTTATGTCATAGGCTAGTTACAAGAGGGTAAAATGGGCGTAATCTCAAGAAAATATGATTTTAACTCAGAAAACTAGACTGATATGCACGAGCAGGTGAGGTATTGGTTTAACTTCAATCAGTAAGTTGGGTATAGTGGTGAGTAGGGGTAATAAATTGAGGAGAGTGAAGAGATTTGTTATGGACATCTGGTCTTCCAACAACCTAAGGAGGAAAAAATCATAAAGCAATATCTTCTTGGATTCAGAACTTCAGGAAACTGGAAACATTATAAAATTACTACAATCAAACATCCATTACAACATATACACAACAATCCATGTGAATCCTTCAATCATGAACATTCAGTATCAGAAGCATATAAGGATGGACGGTGAAATATGACTTAGACTAAAAAAGAAGTCTCAAATACATATACATAACCAGAAGCAAAAGGATTTACTAAAACTTTACAATACAGGAGCTTTTCTCTACCATTGACCATAAAAAAATATTACAACTGAGTATTTATACTCAGAAAAGCTTGAGGATCTTAGGGACATGATCAGACCACTGCATTCAAAACTTTGTGTTTTATTCTTCTTATGTCAGAATTCACATTATTTCCTCTGTCATATGTGAACTCAGGCATTATGGGATTTTACAAGAAAATCCATGACAGGGAATTTTCGACTGACAGTATGCCCCCCATGGCTAGGTCTTCCATGTTTTCCATTTATGTGGTGAAATGAGGTTTCAACCACCTTCCCCATTTTCATTAAATACCTTCACCAATACTAGGGAAAAATATGGCATCCATGAATGTTCTAGGCAGTGCCCATAATTCCTTTGATTCAATTATGGGGCCCCAAAGCCGTGCAAATCTTTCTCTGTGACCAACTTGGGCACTTTGGTATTTTTCACAACTCCTTTTAATCACCCCAAATGACCGCGAGCTATGACCTTGTGCTTAAACAAATTGAATTTTGGGACTTCTCATATCGGGAGTTCTCACTCCCCTTGATTCACAATGTTCTGATTCCTGAAACAATCCATTTGGACCAACGATTGGATCTGCCTTGAATCTGACGGCAACGATTGGTTCCTTCAACACTTCATCCATCTTTTGCTTGATAGACACCTACTTTATTTATGGCCCCGCTTTTCCATACGACCTCAGGTTATGACCGTGGGCCCAACTCGTAGGCGTGTCGCAATTTCACATTTCATGATTTCACGAGGTGCTTCATGCTCAAACCTCCAAGTCACGAAATTGAAATTCCTTAGATCGGGTGCCATGCATCCCCTTTGATCGGATGGCCTAGATCACATTGACATTTTGGGACCTCATAACATCGACACTTCTCCCCTCGACCGTTCCGGGAAGACTTTCTCTTTGGCTCGGATCCTACACCACGTGCCCTTCTGAAACAGACAGACTAGATCATTTCGTGACCTCATGTTTCATGAGTTCTCATAACTCATCCCGTTGACTGCTCCCTTTTTCGATTCAACGAAATGCTAGTCTTGTGCCATGTATCCTTCTAAAACAGACGACCTAGATCATTTCGTGAACTCGTGTTTTGCGAGTTCTCATAACTAGTCCCATTGAATGCTCCCTTCTGTGAGCTATTGAAATGCTATTCTTGCACCATGTGTCCTTTCTAGGATCAATGACTTAGATTGGCCTCGCATATCTGTAACTCTGTTTGATGCTAAAATTGGTGCAACTACATGATTCTGATCATCCGATGGTTGTCGATCTGATCTACTTGAAGGATCTCTTCCATTGAAAGTTGATCTTTTCTCGTTCGCTTCATTTGTGTCCACCTCAAACCGCTTCAAGTGTTGCACTTGGTGGCTATGACTGGGGTTTGCGAACGGCTACTTGGATGATTGGCTAAAGGCTCGAGAATCCTAAATGATCAGTGACAGGGATAAGGAGAAAGGTGATCACCGCTAAGGGAAAATAGAAGGGCTTAAGACCAATAGATTTTAGGCAATCTGAGGAGGAAAACAGGTCGATCAAATAAGTGGATGAAAACAGAAGAAAGACTACAAGGTGGGACAAAAAACCTATGATCATGTCTACAAAAGGAGGAAAGACGGACAAAATCATGGACCTAGGTATAAAACACAACTCACAAGACTTTGTCAAGTTTATGTTATAACATGCAGGATGTAGTGGTGCATGGCGCAGACATGCTCTAAAAGATGGTTTTTTAAGAAGAGCTTCTTAGCAGTGTTTTGGAAATTTCTTCAAGTAAGAGGGCCAATGCCATGTATGAAGGATTAGGGCATTTTAGGGATATAACATATTCCCCCAAATGTGTGAATTCATATGAGAAACTGATGACCGAAATACATTACAATGTATTCACCAATGTACGAAATAGAGTGAGCCTAGTACCAGAGTTCATGAGGTTCCATCTGCAAAATAACAATTTTCTCTCCAAGGCGGGAATACCCATACTTGGGATAAACTAAATCATGGATTCCAATCAAATAAACTGCAATTCCATGTCATATAAATATATAAAGTGTAGCCGCGAGCAATACATAGCGGATATACATCTTGAAATCAATCGAAGATATACAAGTATAGTATTAACTTTCAAGAAGCTAGTGATGCTTGTGGCTGGAGATGAGGTCTTCATAGCTCGAGAAAAAACTTCAATATATTCAAAAATTAGGTAGGAGTACAATGGGAATGTATAACTCACTACCCTAAGGTGTTCAATGGATCATTGGGAAAATAAATGAGGATATCGATGATCAGGCAGAGAACTTTGTTGATATTGAATCAGGACTTGATTGGACTCTTGGGATGGACGACTCATGAAAGTCAAGAGACAAACTGCAAAAAGGCTGACTCAGGTTGATTGAAACTTACCTTGGAAAAAATCATGAAATATGATCAGACTCAGGAATCATGACATTGACATAAGTTTGTGATGCAGAAGGAAACACGAACTCTCCATGTGTTTGGAAGAACAACCAAACGAAGGAGGAAAGAACTCTATGTAGCGAGAAAAACTCCCTAAGGTCATACTAGATCCCAATTCTTGACGAACAAACAACAGGATGTGCTTTTTCCAAGGGAGGCACTTTGTGTTGTTGAAAAAAGAATGAATATTTTATGTCCCCTCTTTTTGGAATATTTTATTTTTTTGTATTTTTCAATTTTTTAAGAGCTTGAAAAGGAATAAAAGAATGCTACATTACAAAGGAGGAGTGACTTTCAGAAACAAACATTCTAGTTCCAAGCAAAAGGACCATACTAATGCTTAGAGAAAGGAGACATGTGCAGGAAAAGGACACTCTGAGAAACTTCCTCCATGGACCATGGGTCAAGGTGTCAGGTCCCAGAGGCAAAAAGTGCTACAAGGCTTGCGTATAAGGAATGTTTCAAATGTTCAGTTGAGAGAAACATGGATCCAACATTAGGCCAAAGAAGTAAATTTTATATTTGCAAATGATATTAATAAGCACACAATGAGATACCCTTCTATGTAATTTTTACGAGCCTAGAGAAGGTAAGATCGATAGTTTTTTCACGTTTAGAGAGTGAAAAAATGAAAAAGAAGACTATAGGGAGTACATTTTTCAGAGATATTCTAGTTGGTTATAAAAAGGGGTAAACTTGCACCAAAAAGACGTCTATTCAAAACCATTTTAACATGTGTGACACAAACAAGATCACTATATTCAATTTTAAGGAGTATAAAAAGCGCTTAACTATGGACTCACATCCTTTTTCTGAGTTTAGTCTCCTTAGCCTGAAAAAGTATAAAATTAACTGAGGAGAACTCTCTCAGTAAGACGAATTTCCTAAGGCATAACTTTTTCCTCTATAATCTATTGGCTAGAAAAAGGGTTAAACTCATGCCAATAGATGTTCTTCTGGACCAATTTAACGAGTGTGAAGAAACAAGGTCACTCGACGATCTTTTTAATTTTAGGGAGTCTGAAAAGAGCTTAACTATGGACTCTGGGGGGTTCCTTTTTCGTAAGTAATCTCCAAGTCCCAAAAGAGGTGATAAACCACAACCAAAGAGAATGTTCCTTTTTCGAAGATTTAGTCCCTCAGGCTCGAAAAAGGGTTAAACATATTCCTGAGAATACTCTTGTAGAAAACCAAAGTTATTATAGCATACCTTTATTCGTAAAATTATCCATCTAGACCAAAAAATGGGTAAACTACCATCTGACAGATGTTCCTTCAAATTTGAGTTTGGCGAGCGTGAAGGGAATCAAGATCGCTTGGAAATATTTTCATGTTTAGATAGTTTGAAAATGGATTAAAGAAGAATATAGGGGCTACTTTTCTCAGTAAATCTAGACAAGATAAAAAAGAATAAATAAAGCCCCATTGGATGTTTCTTTTGAATTTGAAAGTGATCTTGAAATACAACAAAGCATGCTCATTTGGGAGTGTCGAGGGTAAGGCCAAGGATGAGAGTGTATCAAACGAATAAGGATTTATCTCATAATTATGATAGGACTAACAATAATTCCCAAGCCTATATTCATTACTGACATCATGGACTCCAAAAGGAAAAAAGGATCTACCTAGGGCATCCATGTAAAGGTAGTCTCTACCGCCTAATCAAAAAAGTTCTAGAAAAACAATGTAGGTTCTATGTCACACTTCGGTGGGATCGATCCTATGGAAAATCTAAAAGCACAACAAGATGCAAAAAGTGGAAATGAAATCCTAACTTATATGCAAAAAGTTGAAAAAAATGACTTTTACCAAAGGATACCCAAAAAATGACCCATCCCAAAAATTACCAAACCAAAAGAAAAGAGTATCGGATCAACCAATAAGAAACTTAGAAGTTGAATCAAGTGATTAATAAGCCAAGAAAAATGACAAAGGGGGTCAAAAAGGGGAAAAAAGGGCCAAAAAAGTCTATAAATAGAAGTTAACAACTCATTTTGACCATTGCAATTTGGAAAACAACCAAAAGGTGAAAAACCCCCTTCATTAAAAGAGGCGATTCTGAGAGCTTTAGTGGATGAAACAAACTTCTACTTGGACAAAATAAGTACAAATCCCTCCCTCTTTCATTTCAATTATTCTTTTATGCATTAATTTTAGGTTTTGAAGGGGTTTCCTCTTGTAAAAAGAGAGGCCCTGCATGTATGTGGTTTGTCCAAGGAAAACCCATGTATGTACTCAAGAAGGAAACCACCAGCTCGCGTACATACACGACTATGTACGAAACAACTCACGTAAACCTTTGCAAGCCTTGAAAAATAAAAATGCAAGTACTAATTCTTCTCCACTTTGCCATGCAACAAGATGTCTATTCACTGGAGGGAGATGGAGGATGAGGAAATTGATGTTTTGGTTGAAGAGGACCCTATAGCCATTGCCTCACTAAAATATTGTGGGATATGGAAGTTTTTCCAGTGTCCGTTCACAAGGGCACAACCTAGGATGCTCAATGCTCTTGTGGAGTATTGGCACCCATATGCAGAGGATTTTATTCTAGAGGGTCAATCACTAAACCCCACCATATACGATATCTACTTCTTGACTGGCCTCTCAAGGAGAGGGAAACTAGTCAACCTGAGGAAATTTCCCCCTCGTCCTTTCAACATTGAGGATTATATCCAGATGGATTGTGAGGCTGTCATTGAGAAGGTAAGTTCTCAAGTTTTGATTCAAAAGATCACGAATCTATCTCTGCATGTGATATTATTGTTGATCAGGTGGTTTATTGGATCCACAACCCTACATCAGGCCTCATGGGAACACATGCATTGTTCCATTCAATGTTTGGAGGACAATATTTTTGACTGGAGTATGACCATGATGATATGCATGAAGAGACAAATTATAGAGTCTCAACAACGTACCAACAAGAACTTCAAGTTTGGTACCATTTTTTTCTCCTTCTTCTTCTATAGGGTGCCCAGTCTCAGTCCGAGAGAGACGGTATGGGGGCATGTGGCCTCCTTCCCAACAATATGCAGGTGAGAAACATTGTTGCCTCAACAGGGTGGAGCGAGGACCATAGAGGCCTTCGATGATAAATTAATTGGCTGGTGGGCATGAAAAATTATGTTGATCGAGGATTACTCTTATGCTAGGATCAACTTCACCAGAGATAAAGGCATGATTTCTCCTCCTGGCGAGGAGCGAGGAGAGATAGGTAACAAACTTTATAAAGTTATTTAATTTTTATATTTTTTTTAAAATATCCATTTTATATGTGTACAAAGTACTAACTTATGTATCTGTTATGTACATATGTGGGGCATGTACGCCTAGAAGTCTTCTCTAGGACTCGACAACATCCTCGACTAGAGGCATGACTAGTAGCAGCCGGAGGACCAACAACTGCAGGGGGACCCCTAGCCGAAGAGGATGATATAGTTCTTCAACAAGTGGATCGCAACCTCACTGTGCTCACTCTCATTGTACTTATGGACAAGATCGAGGATCTCCCACCATCTATGTAGCCTCATGTAGTAGAGGTTCCTTAAAATTGGTTCCAATTATTCTGACATTTGGCCAACACTGTTGTACATTATGGCAG